>VUQI01060533.1:29770-45009 GCA_015106735.1 Paratilapia polleni | reverse complement strand
GTACAGATGTTTCTGTTGTTTACAGGAATCTAGAGACACCTGATGTGCCAGTATATGCTGTAAAGGCTCACAAAGAGATAGTGAATAGTATTGATGGTGTTGGTGGCCTGGGAATTGGCGATGGTGCACCTGAGATAGTCACTGGAAGCAGAGATGGTAAGAGCATTAAAAACAAGATTTCACTTAGCATAAAAAATTTTCAGTGCAATGATTGAAGGAAAGTAAAGTTCATGGCGATAAGAATAGATCCTAGTTGAGTTTGTTTTTTTTTCTTTTACAGGTACAGTTAAGGTATGGGATCCCAGACAGAAAGATTCACCTGTAGCCAACATGGAGCCTATGGAAGGAGAAACCAAGAGGGACTGCTGGACTGTTGCATTTGGTGGGTGATATTCTTGACTTCACCTACTTCCAATGATAAAAACATAAAGTCTGAAGAGGTTACTTGTAGTACTATAAAGTTATTGCTTGACCAACGCGTTACAGCTTGTGGCCTTCATTAGTGTCGTCACAGAGCATGATATTCTTCAGGGCTGAAGTACCTGCATCCACAAGCATTTTAAAAACATGACCACTCCATGCCATCTGCTCTCAAAATCATCTATATCCACAGGGACAGGACTGTTATGTTATTTGTATGCTAGTGACAAGAACTGGGTAATGGGTTATATCAATGTTGAGATGCATTAAAAAGATATTTATCATTTCTTCTATTGTGTGCAATTTAAGGGATTTCTTTATACCCAGTAGGGGGATTAATTCTCTGAATTTAAACTATCTTAACTATTAGGACCACTGGGCAGTAGACAGGGCCCAAATCCAAGCTAGTGCCTTGGTCAAGGGCACAATGACAGGAGAGAATATGCATACTCCAAACAGAAGGGCCCTGCCCTGGCTCGGACAAAGGACACTCTTGCTGTGAAGCAATACTGCTAACCTGTGAGCCACCATAAATAAAGCTGCCATAATGCACTGCACCTAACTGATAAGACATGGCAAACAAAACTGTTTTGTTTTTGTTAGTTTTTCATATTTACTCTTTTAAGTACATCCTTATCCATGCCCTTCAGGCACAAAAGGTGCATACAGATGGTATAGTGGGAAAAAAAAACACATGAGCACGAACACCTATGAAAATATAGCTGTAAACCTGTGTTGTACCTTTGTGTCTATTTTTCAGTGACCTTTTCCAGGCTTAAAATATACTTTACATTTCAGGTCATGCCTTCAATGATCAGGACCGGTGTGTTTGTGCTGGATATGACAATGGCGACATCAAACTCTTTGATCTGCGGAATATGTCTCTACGGTGGGAAACCAACATTAAAAATGGGGTGAGGTGAAAAAAATTTCTCAGTAAGTGGCATGTATAATTTTTGTGAAGTTGTTGATGTTAAACCTTTCAAAGAAAGACTTTTTTTAAGGTTGAACTGTTCTAGCATATAATATTTCCTTTGCACCAATACCTGAATTTGAATCATAATGCAGACCAAAAAAAAAAAACGGGTGAAATGTGGAGACAGAGCTGAAAATGACTTCCTACCTTCCCACTGCCCATAAAACCACAAGGCAGTCTGAGGTGAATACTTCCTTAACATGCCATATACAGTACAAAGCACTGCTCTGATTTTATTATATGGCTGCCTCTTTCATTCAGTGCAGTTTGAATGTAGATGAACCTGCCAGAGGTCATTATGTCTAATTCAACACATTCTAGTGTATGGCAGAATAGTTTGTGGTGGAGCTTTGCCATGTGGTAAATTTCCAATGAGTGACTGCTATTTTTTTCTTGAGCAGGTATGCTGTGTGGAGTTTGACAGGAAAGACATAAACATGAACAAGCTGGTGGCCACCTCACTGGAGGGAAAATTCCATGTCTTTGACATGAGGACCCAGCACCCTACCAAGGGCTTTGCCTGTGTTTCCGAAAAGGTAACTGACCTGGGTGGAGCCACACAGACAGATGTTTGGCTCCTATGTATGGGAAAAATATCAAAAGGTTATTAGCACTGTTATTATTATTTTTACATTTGTGTGGTATTGAAGGAAATGGGGGGCACATGACAATTTGACCATTTTTACAGCTGGAAGTGTTTGGGGTCGTGTTTGTCTAATGTTCTCTGTGGCTTTGTGTCATTGGCCAAAAAATGAGACTAGGCATGTGAGGGGAGAGAAGTGTGGCTTTTTGTGGGAAAATGCTGGAAAAACACACTTAAACCAGGATAAGTGCACATCCAGCTTGCCAAGTGTTAGCTAGTCCCAAGAGATCCGGGGGCCTGGCTGTCTAAATATTTGTCCAGTTCTTCTGAGCAATCAACTGCTGGCACACCAGTGTCTCCAGCCATGAGTCATAAGGTTCCACCAGGAATTTCAGACTAAAATACAAGACGGACTTCATAAGGTATCATGCCATATCTATTTTTAAGTTATTATAATCAAATCTGATTTCTGTCATTTTCAAAGCATCAAGGGCAGCCTCTTTTAAGTGGGTTCTGAAGTATGTTTTGTTTTTGTTTTTATTTCCTTTCCCATGTCAACATATTTGCATGTTTCAATATAAGTTCTGTTTTTGTGGAGGTGGGAAAATATACACAGCAAAAATAGTGGCTTTCTCCAATTCAGTTTGGCCAGCTGAACTGAGGAAAGTGGAGCATTTCGAACAGTGGGAGCAGGGGAGAGATGCCTTACAGGTGGCATGTGGCTCAGGAGGTAGGTCGTCCGATAACCGGATGGTTGGTGGTTCGAATCCCTGCTCCATGCCAGTCGTTGTGTCCTTTACCCACCTTGCCTGGGTTGATTCATTCACCATCCAACACTGGTGAATGAATGTTTGATGGTCAGAGAGGCTGTCGGTTCATGTTGGCAGCCATGTTTCCATTAGTTTGCCCCAAGGCAGCTGTAGCTACGGATGTAGCTTACCACCACCAGTGTGTGTTTGTGGAGTGAATGAATAATGGATTCAATGTAAAATGCTTTGGGTATCTTGAAAAGCGCTATATAAATCCAATCCATTATTATTATCATAGAGATCAAATTATTCCATCAATGACATAACTTTAACTTGTGTTTTGAATTTAAGTCCATACCAAAGAAGAGTTAAAACTGCTTGGGACAACAATCTCTAAAAACAACACAAGTCACACGGTTTGACTCATCATTTTAAAGTGGTTGGAAGATTTTCTTTACAGCCTTTTGATCTGTTTTGTGAAGTAAACTGTCTTCTTTATTTTAGGCTCATAAGTCAACCATCTGGCAGGTGAGACATTTGCCTCAGAACAGAGACATCTTTATGACCACAGGGGGAGCAGGCAACCTACATCTATGGAAATAGTAAGTAGCCAGTCACATCAATCAGCACACACTATGGCCCAATTTACTGTTTAACTATAAACTAACCAAATTTTTTGTGTTTTGATGTAATTTCCAGTGAGTATCCTGCTCAGAGAAGCAAGAAAGACTCCGATGGTGTCGACGTAGGTGTAGCTGGCTCTGTCAACCTCTTACAGAATGTCACTCTGTCTACTCAGCCAATTGCCAGCCTGGACTGGAGCCCAGACAAGCAGGGCCTGTGTGTGTGTTCAGGTTTTGACCAGTCTGTCCGTGTACTCATTGTCACTAAACTTAACGTGGTGTAAAAATTACACTGCAAGTAAGACTTATCGTGGCCTGTGCAGCCTAGTTTGGAATGAAACACATCTGCAGAGCAGGTAAATCACAGACCTTCTGTGATGCTAAATTGTCTTTTAGTAGGAGACACCAATTTTCTACCGAAAGTCTTGGCAACTGTTTATATCTATTATAATTGATATTCATCTTGCCAAAAAAGTATTTCAAATTAACTGGGAAACATTAGTTTGGATTTGGCCATTTTTTTCCCTCTGTTAAATGATATCCCTAAAAAATCTGCAGTGCCTGGCTGAGCCCTGCAGACAATATTATCCTTTACTGCAGAGAAATATCCCTGTAACACAATTATACATTTCCTCTATCATAAAGTCTCTATGGGGATGAAGAAATGACTCATATAGCCTCTGGTATAGAATTACTGGGGGATAAAGATTTATTTTCTCATAAATTTCATTCTTGTAGGAGGAAACTGAAAAGTTTTCTTTTGTTGCACTATTAGTGAACATTGTTGTACTTTACTTTTGCCTGTTGTTAAAGTTGTGGCTTTTGACATGACATTTTTTAAGAGTTGTTTTTCCAAATTAAATCAATGTTTGTGGAACAAAAATATGAATGTTTTGTTTAAGACACCAGTAGTGACTGTAGTCAAGAGAAATAATTTTGTTTATGAACACACAAAGGCCCAATCCCAGTCATACCATCCGACACCACCCTTCCAATTTGCACGCTACCACGCATGTTAGCGTGTCCCATTTCTTTTGAAGATCCAGCACTAGTGGTCATTTAGCCCTCAAAATCGAGTGTGGAGGGCCATTTGAAAGACTAGATGATTAATATGCAGCAGCATGCAAAACAGGGGTAGGACCAAGAGGGGAAACTGGAATTAAGCTGAAGACACCAGCTTCAAACAAAAGATGAGAATTTTTGATAAAAGCAAAACAAACTGTAACTCACTTAAGGAATGAAAAAGATAAATTAGTCACTGTTGGAGAGTGCCAAAAACATCATGTCCAGCATTTGAACTTAAAGAACTCCTGCAGATCCTCATCATCCTCTTGTCTGTCATGGATCCTCAAGTAGACAGTCTTCAGCAGCTTGGTCTTAGACTTTCTATCCAAAATGTCAATGTATTGCTCTATGCAACCTGCAAACACATCCACAGGTTAGCATATCAAAATTACTTCAGTCACACTGACACAAATACTGTAATGTTGTTTGGAGTGTGTTTAAATGTTTACATTTGACAAAATATTAAATATCTTTAAATAATTAAGTTATTCTAACCTGACTTGCTCTGTGGCCAGATGGTTATTTGACATCAGTCTTCATATATGTATTACTATGTACTATGCAATATGCCATCTATCTGTCCATCACACCAGCTGAATGTGATACATCTCTATAAATAACATGACATGGCATGTCACATGGGTCTGGCTGCATGATTTCAATATAACACATTTAGTAATTATAGTCCAGTTGCCTATAAAAAAAAATAATGGTAAACCAGTATTTTGCACCTAATAGGAATGAAACAAGAATATGAAAGTTCATATTTATCCGTAGCTGACAATCTTAATAAGCAACACTCCAGTATTTTTAGCAGATGCTGTACATGTCCATCCAAAATTATTAAAAAGTTCTTATATAACCCAGTGTTTTGTTTAAACTCTAAAATTTTCTGCAAATAGCTTATTACTGTTCATGTTTGACTTTTTCCAACACTAATACTATCCTGTCTACAGTACTTATAGTAATAATAATAATAATAACAATAAACAGTAATCACTTAAGCCCATGACGTAAGCTATAAGGCTGGGGCCCAGCTGCAGGTGGTCGTAGTGCTCCTGTGACATCAGCATGCGTACAATCTCTCCCGTAATGAAGGCATCTTCGAAACTTTGCTCAGCCACAGGCTTCAGAGGGAATTTGCAGTACACATCCAATGCAGCTTGAGGGTTGGATGGCTCCAGCAGCTGCACAAGCTCAATGTAGGTATCGTGGATCTAAACAGTCATAATCATTCCAGATCTGGACTGCATTAAAACATCAGTCAAACACAGAGTGTTTGTAAATCTCTTTAAACAACTACTTTAAGTATGACTTCTGCAGGCTATCCAAATATAGAAGATATACAAGAGGACCTTTCACTGTATGACTTTTCACTGTAGATGAGATGTATGAGAACATTTCCTCAGAAATCTGAGGTAAATTCGAGCCAAATTATCAACTACTGAAAATTTATCAGTCCTATATGAGTCCTTTCCTACATACTTCAAATCTCCTGACTTATCCTGCACATTTTTCCTAAAAGATCAGACATAATTCAGAGTTTTTTCAGTCAGTGGTTCAGGAACAAAGGGTAACAGCTTTTGAGCCTTGAACAGAAGACTTTAAAATTCGACTATATGTAGTGTATATTCTATTCCAACAGAGGAATAGGATTATTCCACACAGTCGGTGGGTGAAAAAAAAAAAAAGATAATAAAATCCTTATTTTAATGCTACTGCGAGCTACTGTAAAGCAAATGGGGTTAACGCTTGAAATCTAAATATAAAAGATGCAACTAACCCCTGGTGCCATGGCAATGACCTCTTGGTAGAGCTGTTTCTCTTGATCCTGTGTGTCTGGAGATCGTGAGTAGGCTCAAGCCAGACCCAGCCTTGATACATGAGATTTGCGGTTCACTGGATCGGACTCGCTGACTTTGTCTGCCACAGTAGGCTCTGTCTCAGCAACTAAATGGAATTTTTTTTATCCCATATTTGACCTGTTTAATGTTCTTGGAAAATTGGTGCAAAGAAAGTTAATATACCTAAAACAGTGGTGCTAAACAGGTGCACGACTGTTTCAGGTACACTAACGACATTACGATGTCATTTCAAGTTATCATTAACACCTTTTTACATTTTATACACTCAGTTAAAGAGCATTATATTTGAACTTATTCTTAAACAGAAAGTAGATAAGCCCACTTTTGTCATCAAGAGTTCCTCTTTGTAGTTTTTGTGGTATAAACTTGGAGCTTACAAAACCTATTCGCACCTCAACAAGAAAGGGTTTTCACTTGACACACTCAGTGCCTCTGTAATGCCTTACCCTCTGCTGTCCTTAAAGTATCAGAGCAGCTGTCCTGTTTAGACTTGTTGAGAGGGAGCTGGGGTTTAGTGTTGTTGCTAGAAGGTTTCCCTCTATCTGGCTTGGCAGCTGCTACAGAACTCCCCCTACAGGAGAGAAATATAATACAAAAGCTCTAAAAAATGTATTTATTATTAAAGTGACGTCTATTTTTTTTTTGGTTTTTTTGTTGTTTTGTCTTTTCATACAGCAGACCCAGAATGATAAATTGTAACAGACTGTTTTTGCTTCTTAAAAGAAGCAAGGCAATGCTATAAAGACTATGAATCCACAGGAATCGTCCATGTTTACATAAATAACAATAATATCCAGAAAAAAACATGTAAACCATGTATCTACAAACACCTCACTCAGTACACACCTGGCTGCAGGGGTTTTGGCTGGAGGCCGAACAGCTTTCCCTCCCCTGATGGGGGCTGGAGCTTGTGCTTTGGTTACAGCTACTGCTACACGCCTTTGACTAGAACCTTCCTGGCCCTGCTTAGCTCCGCTTTTTGCCACTTTGGTGTCACGGGGCCCCTTCACACCTGCCGGTTGGTTGATGGACTGCTTGGCAGCTTCCTTAGTTTTAGCCTCCAGCCACCCCTGCCACCATTTTTGTTCTGAGCAAACAGCAAACAGATAATGGTGACAAAATGTTAAATTCGAGAAGGCTATCACGATTCTTGAACATACAAAAAAATGTGTTAATATCACTGGCCTATTGGAAGAAATAATAACATGATATTCATTCAAACACAATCATCAGTTCTAAAGTTTAGTAGGAAGTAATAATTCTGGCATGAAATACAAGCACATGACACAGAATGTAAAAGTCCACATGGTTGGTGACCACCAGATGTCACCAACTGAAGCATGTTTGCTAGAGAATAGGTTCTTTTCATTATGCTAACTTATATGCTTTCTTGCATCCTCTCTCCTCCCATGACCTGGAAATTATTCCCTCTGGGCCATCATGGAGCATTTTCCAGTTCTGTGAATGTACCTCAAAGATATGAGGGGCTAATAGAAAGTATGCTTTTGGGGGTTCTACGACAGAGGAGACACAGGTTTATGACACTGCTCCTTCCATAAATTAAAAGATTTAAAAGGAATTCCAAATGATGACTAAAATTAATCCGATACAATAATCAGTGTACATATCTTATGAGAAAAAGAGAAGGGAAGAAGCCAAAAGATTAATAGTTCTGTGGACATTCATATCAGTCAGTGAACCAGCTGTGCAGCATTATAAGTAACTAACGTCACATAAGACGGACGCTATGGAAGCAAGGATTTTTCATTTGTCAGCTTTGGCTCTTGCATCCTGGCATTTCTTCCTCTCATCTCTCTCTCACATCCTCGCTGGGAGGAAGAGATGCGAGTGAAGGAAGTGAGGAGGCACATTAGCATAATGAAAAGGACCCGTGGTGTCGTCAGCAGCCTACGGTGGTGCCCTTCCTCCCACTTGTAAGGTGGAGGAAGCTGGTTCATCTGGCTGGGGTCAGGCCTACAATGCTGTTATATTTTCTGTTGAATTCTGCACATTACGGGTGAACCAGCTTCCTTCACCTCACAAGTGGGAGGAGGTGCACCACTGCAAGCTTCTGGGAAAACCATCTTCTTTGGAAAGCACGCTTCAGTAAATGTACACAGACTCACTGGTCAGCTGTTCAGGTGGCTCTCCAATCGGAGTCTCGAGTTCCAGCTCAATGCTGGCCTGGAGGCTTAGACAGGCATCACTTATGGCTTCCTTTGACTTTTCTGAATTTGGGTTATTGTCGTATTGAGCCAGCTGTGCCAGACCCAAGAGACAAAGGGCGTGGCTGTCACGCGGTGTGGTTACTACTGCTAGATGACATGTTTATATGCAGCAGCCGTGAAGAGGTAGGAAGAGAAAAAAAGGCTGAATTATGTCATACCAGGCATCTATGGAAAACAGTCACTATATGAATTAGCTACCTTGCAAAAGTTATAAAAAAAAAAACAAAGCTGAACACTCAATACCCTTTCCTGCATGTCCAGCAGCTCCTGACAGGGAGCGATAGAGGTGAGACGTATGAGAGCTGTGAGGGCCAGGCATCTCTTTGCCACCAGGGACTGCCTCTTGATGCCAGTGTTAGCCTGGCGTTCACCCTGCTGGATCAGCCTCTGCAGCAGGGCAAAGTGAGCATCCAGCAGCACCCACTCCAGCTGCCTGCTCACCTCACCACGACGTACACACTGACTCACACTCTGGGCAGTCAGCACTGCCACACTGAAGCAGTCCAGCACAGAGACAAGAAGACAAAGTGTTTTTTATGCAGTGGTTAAAACAGCTAAACTGGCTAGTACTGTTAAATGACAAGACTTTTCTTTGGATCACACATTCACTGCTGAGAAGAGTGAGACAGCTAATTGGAGCTGAGATCCACCACAAACATTAAATAATAAAACCAGCAAAAAACTGTCAAAGTTTTACATACATATGATAGACCTGTTCAGCACTCATGGCCTTTCCAGATAATGTGTTTTTCTGCTGCAGATGCCCCAGAGTGAGAAGGCCTTGTAGGAACTGTGTATTGTGGCTGGACAGAGGGTCTGATGGATCCTGCTGCTGCCGACTGCAAACAAAATCATAAAATATATGGCAGCACAAAAACAAAACAGCCATTATGACCCTGTTGACCTTAGAAGCACACAAGAGGAAGGGCAGGAACTCCTAACTAACTAGAAGGGTACTTGCAGAGCTCATCCTCCAAGGCCAATGGACTATGTCACAGTTTTAAAGAAATTGTTTTGGATTTGGACTAAAATTTAACTGGTCCTTCCTTTGCCCATGTTCCACCTCTGCACCATGTTTCATTTCAGCCAGGTAGTTTTGAGTAATCTTGCTGACAAGCAGACTGTTACTGGTCAATTCTAGTAAAGAATCAGTACACCAAATCTTCACCCAAATCTTTCTCACCTTTAAATTTTTGTTTTGGGGTTTTTTTTTTTTTTGATTAAATTTTCCATGTTTCAGTCATAAATATGGTGCTAAGTAGAAAACCTTAACCCAAATTCAGACTTAACTATGGATGACACAACACACAGTATGTCAGTGTGCTTTTGTAGAACAGTCTCTTTCACCATTCTTCCTTCTGCAGGCTTAAACAGAACAGGCCGGTATATTACTGTTGCTGTCGTGGCCTCACACTCTCTCACACACACACACACACACACACACGCACACCTTTTGCTGCAGCGCTGGCTGATAAAGTGCTCCAGTCCCTGTTGTAAGAACAGAGCAGCCTCCTTCTCTGCATCTTCAGAGGCTTTCTGCTCCTGCTGCAGCAGAGCCAGCCCTGCGAAGAATCTGAAAAAAATTAACGCAACACACGACAGATGTTAAAAAGCTCTGAGTCTAGTTTTTAGATGTTTAGAATCTAGACCCAATTTACTCTATTTAGAAAGAAAAGGATATCCATGCTTTAACATCTCTGTACTTTATTCTTGCTTACCAGAAAGTCACTAGCTGAGCAGAGTTTGTCAAAAGGTTGCTTTTTAACTTTTTAACAGCAGATGAAATAACTGATTTTATAATGTTTCACTGGGTGCCTGTGAGTTTCAGAATTAATGTTCAAGGCTGATCTATAATCTATGATCTATCTATACTCTAGGTCACTGTGATATTACAGTGTGTGATCCTCACAGCCTCCTAGCTCTGTGATATTTAATCAGTCATGGTGTTCATTGTTACGGTTACGAATGCTGATACAATATATTTCCTGCTTCTACTACATACAATACAGTGAGCTGACCTGAGTGCAGGATGTAGGGGGCATAGTGCCAGTCCTCTCTGAAAGTGCTGCAGGGCTTCCCTTCTTCTCCCTTGCAGCAGCAGCAGCCTTCCTACAGAAAGGCTTGGTGGACATAGCTCTCTTCATCCCGCATGGCTGCACTGCTGTCCTGCAACAAGTTTCAGGGAAATCTGAGTCCATCTGTTATTTATTCATGATTAAAAGTTAAATAGGTGCTTTAATTCAAAACAACTTTACAGTCTCATGTCAGAACTTAAGTATCCATAACTGTGACAGTTTCTTGTGTTTCCTTAAGACAGTGATCAAGGTCTTCAGTTGTGTAAATTGAAGTCTTAAATGTCTTTGTAAAGCCTTTGGAAATGTTAACTGTAATATTCTGAGATGCTGAACTGGGTATGGTTTACAAAAAGGTTAGGGCGGTTGTACATTCTAAGAGATCAGTCATAAGTCAAACAGCAGTTCTATTGATGTTAGAGAGAGGTAGAAGAATAGGGAGATTGCCAAGGCTGTCTGTACTGGCCTCTCACTAATCTTTTTCATCACTATCAAGTAAAATAGTTTCCTCAAGCAATAGGAGAAGAGGCACTGACAGCATATGACACAATTACCTTGCCAGTTTTCTTAGAAAGCCAGATGTAGAGAGTCTGAACATAGTGTGCTTTGTTGGACTGTCCCTGCTCTTTGAGCAGATGATACTCTTTATCCAAAGCCTGCAACTGGTTCTCCACTGTGGGTGTTCCAAGGAAACCATGCAGTTTACACACAGCCAGGATGTCATCCTGATGTGCTGTTGATTTGGCATCATTTAATTCATCTCTGTCAAACTTAGAGTCAAAACATGAGAGATTAAATAGATTTCTAGAGATAGATTAGGGTCTTTACCCTAAAATATAAAGCGCCTTGAGGTGCCTGTTGTTGTGATTTGGCACTGTACAAATAAAATTGAATTGAATTGAATTGAATTGAATTTCAACTCAAAAATTAATGAGACCATTTACACTACACTGGCTAAAAACTCCTTTTTTAAAATATTTTCTGAAAGCTTTCTCAAATTTTATAAATCTCTATACCTCCATATGCTTACCATTAACTAATTAAAATTTGTAAAACTATGCAAAACTGATTTGACAGGACATTTCAATTGTGTTTGAACATATATTTTACTTTAAAATTACCATGCTATTTACCATGTAATTTTGATAGAGATGTCCTTAAGTAAAAAAGTTCAAATATTTTTCCTCCGTTTTTTGCTACGGCTAGTTAGCTGCACAGAGACCTTTTATTTGCCAATAGTACCTTCCTCTGGAGGTCATACATCTCTGTAGCATAATGCTGCTCCTCCAGCATGAGACCCAGCTGGAAGTGGAGCCTGGCATCTCTAGAGTTGAGTCTGATAGCTGATGCATAGTGGACAGCAGCCTGCTCCAGGCTACGATGCGGAGACTGGCCATCTTCATACTGCAACAAGTCCCCTGTGGAAATGTGAAAAACAAAACACTGCAGTACACAAAGAGACAAAGTAGACAAAGAGATAAGAGGATTTGCATATATATGAGAGAATCTGCATCTGTTTAGAGCTGGTAAACAACATTTTACATTGACATCATTGCACTGCTCCAGGATGTTTGCAGGCATAAACAATTTACATTTAAAGGTTTTTCAGACCTTTTAAAACCCACTTCAAATGAAATTTAAGACTAAACTTACTATAGAAGTACACATCAAAAGTGAGTACTTAACTGTAATTTTACTTATTTAATTTTACCTTAGTGTTCATTTTGAATTGACATCAATGTGTTTAGTTGAAGTATTTGGTTGAATTTAAGAACATCGTCTAAATGTGTCCATAAATGTGAAAAGAAAATAAATAGTCTTGCTGTCCAAAACAATATCCCATTCTCTTAAGTTAGAAACACCCTCGATACATGGCACAGTTTGTTTTGTAAGTATTTCCAGGCTTTAACCACCAAGAATAGTTAAAGCCATTTGTCCTTAAACTCGCATTTTCCCATTTCTGTATTCTAATGAGCAGGCTGGCTAACAACACCTTCTTCTTTTGTATTTTTAACATGCTTTCTTAGACATAAGCTATAATCATAAACTTACGTTATGTATTGTATCAGACTACTGTTACCATTACCCATTTTTACACATATAAAAACAGCCAGCCTGAAAGAGTTAGACAAACTAATTTAAGACTTTTTGAAGACCAGTCTGTGTTCTGAACATTGACTATAGTTTTAAATTTACATGAAATAAATAAGTCCTTTATAGTCATTTGACTTCATTTCCATGGTTTTTGTAATTCCTTGGAATGCTGGTGGCACGCTCAAAGCAGCAACAGTGTAAACTCGATGGGGATGTTATGTCCCCGAAACGAAAGTTAGAATTCAGCATCTGTCATGTCACTTTAGTAGTGATTCATTTGTCACTTCATTCTGAAAACCTTTAAAATCTTATTGGTGCAATTCTGACTGTAAAAAAAAAAAAAGAAAAAAAAAGTGTATTTCAATAATTTTACTTTAATTTGGACTGTAGTGAGAATCAGAGGAGGGAAAAAAACTTGAATATAGTGTTGTGTGCTACGCTGTCATGACAAGTCTCTCTGAAATTAAACTAATTTTAAACGGCTTTTTAAAAAACTGTGTTTCTGTTTCATCCAAGCCCAAATACGTCACAGCACACAGCATAATGAAAACTAAAAAGAATCTCTCATTTAGCTGCCTTCTCTTTTACTTACCAAGGGCTGGATGCTTCTTTTGCATGAAATATTCAGAGAAAGTAACTTCCCTTGGCAAGAGTGTCCTTTATCTGTCAAACTGCACTGATGTCAAGATTGTAATATTCCCTGGATTATTACATAATCCACCTAGCAGACCCATTCAGCAGCTAATGGTAACTTTCGCTATTTTATAACTAATATATACTAGGTTAAAAAAAGGTCCTTCTAGCTAACGGAATTGTAGCCTAATATATAAGCATTTACCTAGTGTTAATATGCACTCTTAAAACAACATCAAATAAGTTTCAACATTTTATTTTCAGGCCACACTCAAGTAATACAACATGACCTTTCCAGCAATACAACATGAAAAGTCAAACTCAACACCTTTTATCCACGATCCTCCATGCGGCTTGACCTGGTACAAAAACAACAAAAAAAAGAGCTTGTTTATATTTTGAGAAGTCTATCTCTCTCACTCGGTTCAGTGACTCTCATTCAGTTGTCCGGGATCATTCTCGAATGTCACGTCTCAGAGTCATCAAACAATTAGCAAGGCAAACGTAGCTGAGAAAACACGAGCAGAAACTTGGGTGTCTGGCACGTCAAGCAGAAGATGACGTTTCAGAGGCAGCCACTTACCAGCCCATTTTCATGCATTTTTTAACAGCCGAAGCTGAGCTGCGGTGCCAAGGCAGGCCAAGGCAGGCCAAGGAAAAAGTCCCTTAGTCAAGGGTATTTTTAAATACTCAGTAAATAGCCTGTTTAAAAACAATGGAAACTACAGAAATTCTTTATTAAAGTGGATAGTAATTTAGACAGATTAATCAGCATTTTATAACAAGTAACAAGTGTAAAAAGGGATGTTTTTTGTACTGATTTTATAATACGTGTTATAATATCTTTACACTTTGTCTGACCCACATTTTGTTTTGGATCAACATCTTACAATGCAGCATAATGATTCATGAAGTGTAAAAATGTAGAAGTGAAAATTTTAGTTGGTGAAATTAAGTTGTACCACTGTTCCAATTTAATATTTGCTGTCAATAGACTTTGAAGATAACTATCTTTAAAACTAGTAGTGGTCCTACACCATTTGTTTGTAAAGTGCTACATGCCTGGCTTTGGCAGATGTTGCCTGTAGAGTTTCAGATGCTCCTGGGCCAAAGCACACAGCTTGTCCACGTTGTCTTCTCCTGCTGTCATTTGTAGTCTTTTCTCCCAGTTACGCATATGTAGTAGAAAACAGGCCAGAAAGCTTAAACAGATAGGAGTAGCATTATACAAATAGGGGAGAGGAATATGAGCTATTTTAAGACCTATAAGCCTACATGTAGCAATGACGAATGTGGTAAAGGTAAATTTTCTTCAACATCATTTATATAACATAATCAGGAATATGTAAAAATCATTTTTGATTTTCATGTGATCATTTAAGGTCATAGTTTACCCACTTTCACCATGAGGCTTTGTTTCTTTATCATGTTTCAATATAAATTTTGAGTATACTGCAGCAGCATCACAGTCGATATATAAGTGAAGAGATTCTGACAGTGGATGTGTCCTAAATCTCTACTTTACTAAAGGATAAGGATAAGGATAAAGGATACTCAGGATAACTTGCAATATGTATGATTTAAGAAAACACCAGTCAGAACATTAACTAACTGTACGTTGAAAGGAACAAACAGTGGAGCTCATTACCTTGCAGATGTGTTTGGTCTCTATCTCCAGACATTTGGCTGATTCGAAGTGCCTCTTATACGAATCTGTCTCTGTTACATCCTGAAAGAATTTGTACCCTGGTTACACCACAAAAAAGGCTTTTCAAGTGAAATACATTTACCAGGTTCAATTGATAAAAGTTGAAAGTTTTGAACTGGACAGACAAGGTGACTCTTGTCTGTCCACAGAATTGGGTTCATCATTCTAGTCATGGTATAATAACAATTTTTGAAATGTAAAAATGACACATGGTTGCAAAAAA
>VUQI01060533.1:12698-23415 GCA_015106735.1 Paratilapia polleni | reverse complement strand
CAGCCCTCTGCATGTCCTCCTTCACTACATCCATGAATCTTCTCTGTGGTCTTCCTCTTTTCCTCTTGCCTGGCAGCTCCATCTTAAACATCCTTTGTCCAATATATCCACTACCCCTCCTCTGCACATGTCCAAACCCTCTCAGCCTTGCCTCTCTAAATTTGTCTGCTCAGCCTGAGCTGTCCCTCTGATGTACTCATTTCTAATCTTGTCCCTCCTGGTCATTCCCAAAATCTTAGCATCTTCAGCTCTGCCACCTCCAGCTCAGCCTCCTGTCTTTTTGTCAGTGCCACTGTCTCCAAACCATACATCATAGCAGGTCTCACTATCATCTTGTAAACCTTCCTTTCACTCTTGCAGCTATCCTTCTGTCATACATCACCCCTGACACTTGTCTCCCCCCGCTCAACCCTGGCTGCACTCTTCTTCACTGTCTGTTGCTTTGGATGGTTGACCGCAGGTATTTGAACTTGTCCATCTTCACTACCTCTGCTACTTGCATCTTCAATGTTACACCTGCCTCCCTCTCATTCACCCAACGTGTATTCTGTCTTGTTTCTACTGATGTTCATTCCTCTTCTCTCCAGAGCATACCTCCACCTCTCCACGCTCTCTTCCACCTGCTCCCTACTATCACTACAGATCACAATGTTGTCTGTGAACATCATAGAGACTCCTGCCTGACCTCATCTGTTAACCTGTCCATCACCACTGCAAACAGGAAGGAGCTCAGAGCCGGTCCCTGATGTAATCCCACCCCCACCTTGAACCTATCTGTCACTCCTACCGCATACCTCACCACTGTCTT
Source organism: Paratilapia polleni (assembly GCA_015106735.1). Classification (NCBI taxonomy): domain Eukaryota; kingdom Metazoa; phylum Chordata; class Actinopteri; order Cichliformes; family Cichlidae; genus Paratilapia; species Paratilapia polleni. The sequence continues at coordinate 22,607 of VUQI01060533.1, read as the reverse complement.
GATGTCCTCATACATGTCCTGCACCACCCTCACATACCTCTATGTCACTCCTGACTTCCTCATACAGTACCACAGTTCTACTCTTGGCACCTCTAGATTTTGATGTCAGATGTTGCGCTGTGTTATTCTTTGTAGGCTTTTGATTGGCCAACATTTCTATACAGTTAGGATTATATCATCGCCTGTTGCTTTGTCGTGCTCTTGACAGCTCTTAATATCATTTTTTGTGTTCTCATGTGGACTGAGATATTTTTCAAAATCAAAGTGGAAAATCCCTGTTTTAAAAAATATCCCATGTATCTGTGGACCTAGCCTAAGCCAGCTCTCCTAATTGGACCTTTCCTGGCATGTTAGAAAAGCAAAGGTATATTAATAATGGTTATGTTCCATTTAGCAGATACATTCTCAGTTGTGATTGTTGACAGCACTGTCACTAACTGGAACACAAGAATATCCCAGAGCCATTTGTAATTTAGTTCTTGCTTCTGCAATGATGATTAACAGCTTCTGCTGTGAAAAGGCCCCCTTTTCTCTGTAATGCAACACTTTGGTGTCCACATCCTAAGAGAAATGGTTATGATTCTGCTGTAGCCTCCTTTTCATTTTTTCTGAGTTATAAAGTACAAATGTATCACTATAGGACACTTAAACAAGTAAGGCAATTCAGTTTTTTGTTTTTCTTTTTTTTTTTTTTAAAAAAGCTCAAAGTAGCACTATTTGATTAAGAGCAGTGCTTCTCACTGTGGGACGAGCCCCACTGCTGGGGCTTAGAGTGACTGCAATTGGGACACAAGACAACCAAGGGAACAATTAGTGAAACTAAGCTGCAAGAATAGGAGTTAAAGAGGGACAGTTCAGAAAATGAGTTTGCTAATGCTATTGTGTTGATTATTATCTCACTGAAATAAAATGATAGATTAAAAAGAAATAGGGGTGTGTTCATTAGAAAAGATGTAGACAATATAAAAGATAAACAGGAAAGGTACAGTGACATCACCCATTGGATTCTAAAAGTCCCCATTTTGAAGCCTCAAGATGAGCATTTCTGCCATTGCCAACTCGGTTGCAAAAAAAACGAATGTGATGAGGTAGGGTGGGTCTGAAACTGCATGCCCATTGGGTAATGACTTGTGATTGACAGCTTGTATAAAATCAAGAACCTAGCCATGCAGTCGGCCTTTACAGGTGTTTGTGAAAGAATTTGTTGTTCTAAAGAGCACACTGAATTTGAGTGTGGTACTGTATTAGGATGCCATCGTTGCAACAAGTCAGCTCATAAAAATTTCTTCCATCCTAGATATTCCATTATAAACTGATGGTGGTATTATTGCAAAGTGCTAGTGTTTAGGAACCACAACAACTCAGCCACAAAGTGGCAGACCACGTAACATTGCAGAGCCGTGTCACCGAGTGCTGAGGTGCAGTGTGTAAAAGTTGCCAGTGCTCTCCTGACTCAGCAACTGCAGATGTTCAAACCTCCTCTGGCATTAACATCAGCACAAAAACTGCACTGGGAGCTTCATGGCATGGGTTTCCACGGTCGAGTAGTTCCAATAGGTGTAATTGGAACTACTCCTATTGGTGGCCCAATACTTTTGCCCATATAGCGTACATAGCCCAAACTGAAAAAAACTATTTTAATTTTCTTTTTAAAACTTTTAGCACTAGAAATGAGAGTTAAAAAATGTGGATTTAAAAAAACAAACAAACAAAAAAAAAACGAAAACACTGACATATTCAACAACCATATTTTCAGTTTTTACTTTCTAGGTCAAAATAGTTAATATTGTAGAGCAGTTGTGATTAGACTAATATGACAAAAAAGGAAAAAAGTTTTGTATAGAGGCTGCCTGTATGCACTGCATTGTACTAAACAGTCGAGCAGAGCATTATTTAATTCATGATAGCAATTTGTATGTCGGTCAAACCAGTGACCTTTTGATTACAAAGTGGCCTCTGTAACTATTACAAACATTGCTGTAGCTGGATGGCTGCACAGTATAAGTATAGGCTCTAATGATACTTCCTCTTATAAAAAAACCAATGTCACTTTTGATAAAGACACCCATATAGCTTCCTTTTTCTAATTCCCTCTTGGACAGCCGAGATCTTAATCTTAATGTAACCTCAAGTCACTGCATCCCTCTAATCAAGCTCAGGAAACAGTGAGGCAGTGAGTTAGATTCTAAGGAATGTATCTTTTCATTCTTTTCATCATCTTTCCTTTTCTCATCCTCCCTGCAGCAGCGTCCAAAAATGACATTTGTTTAGCCAAACCCTCCTACTCCATTTTTTTTAAAAAACTTTTTCCACCAAGTTGTTGTTCAAAGACGTGTCAAACTTTGCCTGATGAACAGCCCCGTCTGCATATTGGAAAAATATGGATTTTTCTATTTTTTTCTCCCTCCCTGTTATGTTCGCCTTCATATGCCCTCTTCCACACATGTGCTCAGTATAAAGGAGTTAGGTCACAGTGCGAGCAAATTTGAACAAACAAACTCTCATGTTGAAATTGTGAGCCCTAACTAGTTCCAAACCCTGATTTGTCCCGCGGTTGTTTATTTATGCTGTTTGTGAGCAGCTTGTGGTGAGGAAGTTTATATTACATGGAGTGAAAGGCATCAGACCAAATGACCTCGTCAGGCAAGATGGCGGTAGAGGCAGTCTTCCTTGCAAACTTCTCTGTCTCCTAAAAAGATGGAGTGTGCTGACAACAGGCTGCATTAACCTGCATAAACTGACTTTACATCACAGAATTTGAGCTAGGTTTTCAGTTACAAGATGCTATAAATAGACTAGACTATGATTGCAGCATGCTGAAATCCAGGAGCCTCAAAGAATGTCCATGTAATCACTAACAAGACTTTTACCGGGCCATGCATTTTCTGTAATATCCTGCAATTTCAACATGTGTGTCCTATCAGATAAAGTCAGGGTTTCCTATAGATTTTTTTTTTAGAGAAGTCTTCATAAATTGATGAATTTTACTGGAACACAAGAGAAAATGTATTTCTTAACTATCATCTCTTTTCCTGCATTTGGTGGTTTTCATCCCAGTAGAAAGTACTGATCTTTTGAGAAAGGAAATGTTAAACAAATGAGGAAGAAGTAAACATTTTTGGTTATGTGTTCCAATTGGGGAATGGAAAGTCAGGAAGATCTTTGCCTTTAAAACACCACACTGTAGACAAACAAAGAAAACCATTAACAAAAATGGGATTCAGAGTTTATTCTGTTCTAAAATCATCTGACCACGGAGTCGATTTAGTAGTGGTTCTAGACATTTCAATCGCATCACATTGTCTTTATCAGCATAAGGACTTACTGTCCATGTTAAAAGTTGAAATTCAAAGTTATAAGTTAAAATTGTAAAGTGTTAGGTGCATGTAATTTAATCTCACACACATGCATACAGTGGATTTTTAGTTATTTGAATTAGGGGTTAAACTACATGTACGTGACCTGCAAATGACAAAAAAGTAAAAAGTGTGCACATCCATTTTCAGATGGGTACAGGTGCCCGACATAACACCAACAAAGGAAAAAAAAATAGTAAAACCGTAGGGTTTAAAAAAGAACACAATGATACATGTTGCATTTCATGTGAAAAACCTTTCAAAACCTGAAGTGCATCACCTCCACAGACTGGCAAAGACATTTCATTGTCTATGTTGTAGAGAAAGATGGGGCATATGAAGCCCACTGCAACAAGCTTTCTTTGGAAAAGCTGGGTGAAATGTCAGTGGATGTGAGAGACGGATTGCATCTATTGCAGCTTTATTCTGTCTGACATACCACGAATTCCATCCAGTCATTTGTGCCACTTTCTGTTCACCTCAGCCCTGCTGACAGAGCCACTGATTAATCGTGATAACAATGTTTTTGTTTTAGTTAGCCCTCACCCCCCAGCACTGAGACAAATTGCTTTTTTTTCAAGATTCAGCAGGTGAGGCAGAAGTTCAGACCACCAAAGTGCCCGGGGGGGGGGCACTTCTTTTTCTTTAAGTTCTGATATTTCTGATATTTCTTACTACTGAAATTAACCAAACCAAAAAATAATTAATTTCCATTTAAAAACTAACTGGTCAGAACACCCTCTAAACTCTTAAATTTCCTATTTTCTTACCTGATGTGACCATCTAGAATCATATAATTCATATGTCATTAGAAACTGTAGTTTGTTGTGGTGATGCTGTGCAGAAGCATAAATAGTCAAATTAAGGTTGATTCTGACACAGTAGCAAGAGTGTGCTGTCCCTATTTTTGTGTTGCTGCATTGTGTTACCTTGGAGTTTTGTTTCCTTTCATTTCTCTTGAATTTTTCAAAATCTTCAAACAAAAGGGGCAGCAGTACCTGGACAATTTCATTAAGAACACAAAGCCCTAATGTAGCTTTCTTCATTTGCCTCTCTGTGTCTTTTACACTGTCCTTTTCTGTACATCTCATTGGGATTTAGCCGTGTAATACTGAGACGTCATTCTGAAAACACACAAGGCAAGGCCTTGAACCTTCACTTCACACATCACATCATCATCTCACTTCATTGTGTTTCCATCCTTAAAATTATGTTGCTCCTGCCAGTGAAGAAAAAAATTTCCTCAGTGATTGAGTTGGGGTTGGCCTGCCATCTATCAGGTTAAAATGAACTATTAGGTTTTCTTTCTGAGTAAATGTTGTCGTTTCTCTCAAACCAAGTCAAAGTTGTACCAGTGATTGTACTGAGTAGTTCCAACATTTGAATGAGTCTAAATGTGAAATAGGAAATTACTTTCAATGACCTTTTAATAGATAAATAAAGATTTGAAAATTAAACAGTCTTGTTAAACTGGGATTATTTATTGTCTTTTTCACATGTGCAGACCAGGTTTAGGATGATGTCATTGTGTTGCAGACCCTGTGGCCAATTGAAGACCTCATCTATTACTGTGTCCCAATGTTTACCTCTGGCATGGACCTCTTTTTAAGAGGTGGAATGTATCACCCCATATGGCTGCAATGTGAAATCGGGGCTTTTCCCCTTTAAACCATGGCCTTCCGATGCAAAAAGCCTCAGGATAACCATCCAGCCATCAAAGAGCAGAACGCAAAACTATCTCTGAATCCTTTGCACACAGGCACACATGCATGTGCATACACTCTCACACACACAAACACACATACAGAAGGAGTTAGGCAGCTGCAAGCACACTGTGAAAGCAGGAAAACACTAACTGTTACACATGCTGAGAGATGTACAAAGGCACGCAGAAAACAGATTGCATGTGGATGTATGTACACTCAGAGTTGATTGGAGGTGTGTAATGGATTGGATCCCCCTCATAATTCCTGAGACAGTGTTGTCTTGTAGATCCATACAGAGGCGGATGAGACCACAGCTGTTTGGACATAAATTTCCAGAGGAATGCCTTAAGTCTGAGCCTTCAGCATAAAGAGCATGACTGAAGATTCTTCTGCACATGACAAGTGATCGCCCTAAGGATTTTTGTTTTGCAGCAGACATGTACAAAGTCACTGAATGGATTATGTCTGTTCTATGTTTTGTACTAGTGCACAATGTTACATGCGAAGCTAGCTACTTTTGCAGGATGAGGTGAGTCACAGGTCGAGGAGAAGGATAATATTAGCGTGCAGACAGGAGCAGGTCTCGTCTGTTGTATATGAAACTCAGCAGCTGGGGAAGAGGGGAGAGCAGCTGGCCAGTCTCATATAAAAAGTCAGACTCTCACTTTCCTCTCCATACAGTAGCTAATGCAGGAGTCATATTATCATACAAGCATGTAGGTTTATAGGAATATTTTGGATAGATTTGGTTGCATGTGGCTTGTAAAGGATTTTGTTTTGCCAACTAGGGAAAATTTAAATATTGTTTCTCCTTGGATCATATGACTTTATTGGTTGATATTGCAGGGCCACATTTGCTACAGATTTCTCTCAGCTTTCATTTTAAGACATTGTAAAGTCTTCAGCTGCTGGGACTGTATTCTGTTGTCAAAAATATCATATATGAGTCACTCTTCTTAAATTCATGTGACTTATGTACTGGGTCTTTTCAGTCTAAATGTAAGCATTTTAAATTATTATGACATGAATTTTTGGCCCATATACCAAATGAAAACCCTGCTGCCATCTAAGTTGAAGTGCATCTAATGGATTCATGGAATGACCTCCAGATATGTCTGTTGTAAAGAGAAGAAGAAGAAGGAGAAGTGAACAGCATTTTGTTTTCAGCTTTCATGCATACACTATGATCTTGAACACAGGGGTAGTAGTTGCTCTAAACTGAATAATATTTTCCTCACACTGGGGAAATATCCACATGCTTGTCCAAGTTACAAAATCAGTTCTGTGCTTGCTGCATTTTATAATGCCTCTGTGCAAACAAACACCACAACAACATCTCTTGTTCCTCCTAAGTTTTCCTCAAAAGAAACACACCTGCTGGAAATGAACAGCTCTCCTTCGCACACACTATAGTTTCCTCTTTGCCTCAATAAAATAATGGGGTTTATGGCACATCAATAACCCCTCTCATCCCTCTTCGCTTGTACATACAGAGCCGAGGTTTACAGCTACTGTGGGGCGGAAGGCTGCAGGCCTTGATGTGAGAGCCTAGGGCTAACGGTAGCGCTGGGTACTGTAAAGTGATGAAGGGCCCCCGCTTTTACGATGATGTGAATGATGTAGCCTGAGAGAGTAAAAAAGCTTGTGAGAGCAGCAGTCTGTCCATTTACTGTACTTGACTGGACTGCTGGAAAAGTGGGTAGATTATGTGCTGTGCTACTCAATATTTACACCACTTTCAAGACTTTTTGCAGATGATATTATCCCAGTTGACACACAATCGTAATGTAATCTAAACCTACAAGTTAGCAACATTTTAAGAGCTATCTTTTTTGATTTAACTTTTGTTAAAAACATCGACCCCATAACTGTTATATACAATTTTTACATCCGTCCAATTAAGAGGAAATGGGACCAGTGAGATATGCTGACTTTATTGCCACACCTGTCAGTACAAGATTCACAAATATGATCTCTGTGGGGACAAATCTGCAATAAACACAGAAGTCAATAGTGCAATAATCAGTGTTCAAAAGACCTAAGCCATTGATTATTTGATGCCATATTACGTTTACTCATTTAGCTTTTTATGTCGGAAACAACATATATATGATATTTCCTAGCAAAAATCTTGTAAGTGCTGCAGATAATATTTGGACAAAAGATGAAAATATCATTAGTATTTGAATAGCTCCATTGCTTGTCTTTGGCTATATGTGATTATGATAAGATCCAACCAGGCAAATAATTAAATCTTCTTTCTTAAATCACCACACCCATGAAGCTGTAGATTGACGGTATTAGTGTGTTTACAGACAAAAGCAGCTTTTACAATTTATACTAACCTGTTTTCCCCCAGAGAAACTGGCTTATAATACATTGCAAAGCCACTTGGAAGTCTCAGACAGGGCACTTTTTACATAACATCAGGAGGTTCAAAGTTCCCCAAAATAGCCACAGGGGGGCAGTCAAACACAGCAGTACAACCCTGTCCTCTAGTCTGGCTTGAGTGGCAAGCTGAGGTTTGCTTTTCTTCCCACCACAGAGCAGATCAGAGAAGATTAGCCCTCGCTTGGCCAGTAATCACCCTTATCACACAAGAAAACGACAACAATACTGGGAGTTTAATGACAGAAGTAATTGTTGTGGAAGTCCCGCGTTATGCTGCGGTGGTGTGATGAATGACATCCGCAATGCACCGTGCTGTGAGGAGATTGCTGCTGCATGTTGTTATTTAAACCCATTTGTTATGGTTGCAACTTTCCTCCAAGGTTGTTTAGCTAAGAGAAGTTGTTTTGTTTTTTTGTCCTCATTAAAACAAAAAGTTTAGAATATTGATGAATTATAGTGATTTTATGGGAGGATTTGTGAAAGTGGACTGCATGTGTTCTTGTGCCTTTTCCACTTCTGCGCTTCCTTTTGTATGGAAGGGCCTACTAACGTAAACAGAGTGAAAAGTTTACATTTTAACTGCAAAAGAAAAAAAAAATATTTGCAGACATAAAGGAAAACGTGCTGAACTTTAATCCTCCATGTTTTCTTAAATAAAACATAAAATGTATTTAAAGTACATAAAGTTATTTGCTTTTGTATGCACTGACTCTACCCTTATTTGTCTGTTCTCAACTGTAAATCTGCATGGAAAGTATGATCAAAATGCATTGAATAGAAACTGAAAACCTGGATGACTGTTGATATAAGACTTTCAGTTAAAGTCCAACCCCATAAATCCCCTAACAATAAATGTAAAAAGAAAACTGGATGTCCTACGTTCCACTTGCTGCAGGCAGTACGGGTTAATCGTGATCTAATACACAGCCACTGCATGCTTGGATTGACATCAATTGGCTGTTTTTTCTGCAGCTCTGCATGCATATCCATGTAATTGTGTGTGTGTGTTTGTGTTTAAAGTACTTGATTGTATCTGCACTTGTGTGTTTGATTATGTGTTCTCTCAGTGGAGTGCTTTTACTTGTACTTGTTTTACCGTAGCTGTTTTGGTGTTAATGTCTGTCTGTGTATATGTGTATCTGTGTGTGCGTGACGCAGAGATTAAAGTGCTTTTCAGGGAAGGTTTGGTATGCTTCATACCGAGACAGCTGCAGTCTAGACTGTCATTCTCGCGTCACCTTATCACTTCAGGCCTAAAAGACAAATAAGGAGGAGCACTCAGATATGCAACCTCATCTGATAAGAGAGGTGGTAAGAAGATCTACTGATGACTTTTCCAAGGCAGCCTTGGTGTCTGATACAGCAAGCACTGTCAGAAGGTTTTTGGGCAGGTGATGACTGAAGTGCATGAGCTGTGCGTAGTGGTGAAGCTCATGTGTGTACTTTTTGTTTACACTTTTTGATACTTTTTTGATGTCTTGATTTGCATTAGAAAACTTGAAACTGTACTGGATTTTAAGAAAAATCTTCAAGAACTTCAAGAATAACCTGATTTAAAATTATTATTTCTTTTTTTAGTTTGACTGTTGAAAACTGTGAGAAACTTTCCAGAGCAGCCAGAGTAGGAAATGCCAGCCCTAATGTCAGAGGGCTGCTCTATCCTATTATGGCAAATCGTAGCAGAATGTGTCATTAGCTAAACGAGTGCTAGTTTCTCCTCCTCTCAAAACAACAGACAGAGGGCAGCCTCTGTCCCGAGCGCTCTAGTCTTCAAAGGCCCCCATTATACTTCAATGGAGGGTAAACAGTGGCTCCCAAAAATGACGGTCTCCAGAGTTTAAAGCAACATCGTTTATCACCCCTGCCAGCCAGTGCAGGTGTGACCCCATTCCTATGCCCTCACTGACAGCACAGGCCAGTGGGAAAGTACACCTTTGTGTATGTGCATGCATGTGTGATCATGTGAATGTAATTTATATCTTCTCCTTCTCTTCATCAGGTTCACTTTATATACAAGCTGATCTCTGGGTTGGTAGTGTGCATGTGACTTTGGGGATTTTTGACATGCAATAAGGACACAAGTTCATCATTAATCCCCACATCTTCTCCCATATACTGCCATGTTTTTCTTTTTTCAAAAACCTTATATAAAGCATATGTTGGAAGACGAGCTGTTAGGTGTGCCTCATTTTTACAGAAGTTTGGAAGCTTGCTGTATCTTGATGTAGTAGAGATATTTATCTAGCTAACAATGCTCCACGTGGCACCTGAAATTTATTATTGACTGTTAAAATATTTGTGCAGGATTTGGATACTCAATAGGTATTAAAATCAGTATTCCATGATGTCAGTTTGTATTGAGGCTTTGGTAGATGTCTATGCCAAGTTAAGGAAAGAAGGGAGTATCAAGTTATCGTTCATGCAGGTTTTTTTTTTTTTTTTTTTTCCAGTGTCAT
>VUQI01060533.1:1906-12678 GCA_015106735.1 Paratilapia polleni | reverse complement strand
TTTGTTTATGTGGGGTTTTTTTTTTTTTTTTTTGCCAGTGACCTGAGTTTCCACATATTCTTGTGCCTGTGTTTTCAGCTTTCTAAAAACATTTTATTTCAGTGTTCACAATGCTTTGAGTACATACTTTTTTAAATTGATAACTCAAGTGAAAACAGGAACTGGTAAGAGACTATCCTAATCAGCTGCTACTTCAGTTTGACTGCAAATGTCCTCTACCTTTGGCTGAATGTGGAGACGGTCGTTTAGATTTAGGTCTTGGGGTTATTTTTGATCTGACAGAGAGACTGTGACCAGTTCAAAACTAAGGCAGACTCACATGAGGACAGTCTTACCGTGGAGAGAGGCTGCCACAAGAAGATCTAACTCCCAAGAGAAGAAAGACCATGCACCCACTCCAAGAAATGGAATGTGATTTGCATTTTTTTTTAACCACCTGCCAACTGTACCAAGATGTCAGAGACAAATACACAGATATTATAACTACCCCAAAAGATTTGGCTAGACACAAAACGCTTCCACATTTGCCAAGTGAAATGCAGAAATGTGCAAACACAGCAGCAAGACTTCTGATCTGTTCTCACTGGAACACAAACACCATGAAGATTGTCATGGACTCTGTGTGTCCCTGCACTGATCACTTGCACAGTGCTGACCTCACATATATGAACTTACTGTACATACATACAAGGCAGATATCTTTAAACACGTTCATTATTTAAAAATAATAAATATACGTTCTCAGTTAGTTGTATTCATATTTTCTAACCACATGTCTACACTACTGTTATTTTGAAGTTTGTTTTACGTATCTATATATATTTTAACAACAAAATCCTCTTTAACTGTGAACGTGTTTTGTTTGTTGTTTTAGTTTCACACTTGACTTTGCACTGTAAATATCTGCCAGCCTTTTGAATAGAAATTAACTGAGAGAGAAAGATGCAGACAGAGACAGAGCATGTATAGTACCTCTGATAAACATCAACCCTACATTCATACAGTTTTATGTGTTCACACCTGGGACCAACTCTGCACAGCCTCTACTGTCAGACACAGCTTTACAGGAGTAGCTGACTTTGAGAAACTTGGCATTTACAAACATCGTTTTGGATCAATCTGATCCATTCATTGTGGCCATCACTTAGCCTTGAAAACTTGGCCGTGAGTCTCATTATGAAACTTGGACCAGTTTTCATTGTAGTTATACCTCATTTACTGCCATTTGCAACTAAAAATATATCTTTGCAATTATTTTTCTTTTCAACAATCAGCATCTGTTAACCTTAACAAATTTTACACAGGAAATGTTTGCTTAAGCATACTAAATGACAGCTATTTCAAGGAAGTGCTACTCATTCGCCTCCTTTAGCCACATTTTCCCAGAGAGCTCCAGGATTGTACTGGTGACCCTCCATTCACATGGCTTCTTCTGTACCATCTAAAGTGTGTGTGCCAGACAGCTGACAACAGCTGTGCTCCCAAGTGACTATGTCTTTATCTGTGCATGGGTGCTTTATCAAATGCATGCCCTCAGTTCAGTTTAATTAACACAAACCATGTGAACAGATCCCATCGAGGTCAAGGTGATTGAGCCGACTGAGCAGGTGGGAAATCAATGAGATTGGCTCACGCAGAGCATATCGACCACTGGTCAAACACAGGCCCTATTGATTGACATGTTTACAGTGGAGGTGTGTTTAACACTTGGGTTCATGTGTTGGACACACATTAAGCGAGCCCTGCTTGGACACTAGATCTATGTGCGGTTTTCAAATACTGATTGAAGATTTGTTATTGAGATAAACAAAGGGGCTAAGGCGTCATTGAACAAAATCATAAAACATTTACTGCTTTAAAACCTCTTTCAAAAAATGATGTGGAACCTCTGTGTGTGACAGACAGATTTGTTTAGAATAGTGGTGAATATTGTGAGTGATCAATTATTTCATTGGTTTCATATTAATAAGACATAGTTGCCCATACGCCTAGCTATGCAGTCACCTATTGCTCACTAGTCTGATCATCTTCAGAATTCACAAGCCTTCAAGGAAAGAAGAAACCACTGATGCAAAAATTGTGTCACTTTTCATCATTTTACTTTGCTCCTCAGATCAAATATGAGCTGCACCAAAAACACCTGAACTCTTCATGCATGCCTTAGGCATTGTAAGGGAGACACAGAAGATAGTATGGGAGTGTGAGGCAACGGGGGAAGATCAAGCAAGAGGTTAGAGACAGAGAGAGAGAGAAAGGGAGACAGACTAGGGAGTAGATTAAGTAGCCTTGAAAGACTGGCTTCCCCACACACATATAAACCCCCTGTGAAAACACAAGCTAATTATTAAGAAAACAAAGAGTGAACTGCAGCGACGTGCCAACGCACACAGATCCCCGGCAGAGTAATTGTGCGTAAGCTATTTGGGCTGAAAACAGCACAATTTGGTGCTCTTCCCCAGCACAGCCAAGCAGAATGAACAACAGCTGTTCCCCAGGATGGGGTTTGAAAACAAGCTCAAGGAATAATTTTCTTTCTTCTTTTGCCCCCCCCCCCATTTTTTTTTTACTGTGATTCAGTGAAGTCTGATGATAGACAATAGCCATTAGAATGCTTTTAAATTCAATTATTTCAAAACAATGATGAAATAAGTAGGCTCTACTGATGTATTTTGTGGTTCCTTTTCCTCTGTTAGCATGCTAATGCTACAGTAACCAGAGGTCATTAACAAAAAACAGTTATTCTGCTATAAAGGGATCCTATCATCAACACCAATGGCCAAAGCTCATAAAAGCTTGGCTTCATAAGACTGAGATCACTGCCAGTGCAGCTCTGAACTTGGACAGGGTTAGCAGGAGTTGAAAAAATTCTCAGTGTTTTTGAATAGGCCCTGAATGTTTCTGTATTGCTTTCTTTCATGCATGATTAAGTTATACAATCTAAGAGGCTTTTTGCGCGTCCCCTGTGCTTTTCCAATCTTACAGAGTATCAAAGTGATCTCTGTCCTACACAGCTGAGCATATTACTTCCAATCTCACTCTGCATTTTAAGCGTTAAGGAAAGTGTCGCTGGGAATTTGATAATACTCAGCAGTGCAGTGGATGCCTTGGTGGAGAGCCATGTTTTGAATTGGTTCTGAAGCTACAGCATTAACCTTAGCAAGATGCCAAGAGCGTGGTTCCATTTGATTTCTGATGGAGTCAAAACAATTGATGTCAGCTCATGAGAAATGGTGGTAATGGTGAGTCAAAGAGTCATTGTTTTTATTATGTGACCGGGCTTGCTTGAGTTAGCATACAGTGAGCTGGTGGTGGTGAAATTCGTTTTGGTACACTTATTGAAGTGTATGTTCTTTGTTTTTGCTGTACATCTTGTTTTACCTGTCATTGCGTCTGTCTCTGTTAAGCACTTTGAGGCCTACCCATTTGTCAAAATATGTTTTGAAGGAATTTTTACAAAATTTGATCTGACAGTGATTGACGATGACAGAACACTTAATACTGTGTTGAGGGGTCATCAAGTGGGTGGCCGGAGGGAGTTTTTAAATGACAATTGTGAGTGTGTAACTGTCTGCCTCTCTCTTTCCTACACACAGCAGATCTCTATGTGTCCTAATGGAAACTATGCAAGACTGCTACGTTGTATGTGTGTATGTGTATTGTGATGTCTGTGTTTGTTGGAAAGAGAGAGGAGCGCCAGTATGCTGTTTTCTCAGAGACCTGTAATCTCCAGAAACACCACATTCTTCCCAAACAGGCTCTGTTGGTTTAGGTTGCATGCATGTGCAGAAACACCATGACTGTTACACACACAGACTTAATCACTTATGCACAAATGTATGCCCATGCACACAGAGACACACATTTATTTGACAAGCATTAGCACGCTTTCATTTATGCACGCATATGCACACACCCATAAGCACTTGTGAGCATGCATACTTTCTGGCCCCATATAACTCTGATTATTTGAGCTATGGCAACAATTAGATATAATAGGCAAAGATAATTACAGCAATTTTTATACTTACGGGAATGATTAAACACCAGCAAAATATGCAGTGAATTATGTTTTAAGTAGCATGTGGCGGTTTGTTTGTGTGTTTTATTCGAGCATGTGTTTTCTTTATCATCTCAAGTGTCAGTCAAAGAAACAAAGTCTGCCAATTACTTTCAGCTTTATGGACAGATAAAAGTAGTTTTGGATAAACTTTTGCAAATTATGTGTAAATGAAGATGCAAAATGCTCATGTTCTCACTACATAAGACTTTATAGAGCTATTTTGTAAAGTTGATTTAATTCTCAATTTATTTAAGGGCTTTTCATCAATTATACTAACAGATTTGCAATAAAATGCAACCGGCCTCAAGCCAGATAGAGTAAAACAAAATACAGTCATAAATGACTTATTTTAAGATTAGAACCCTGTGAATGTTTGCTATATTTGTCTTTATCTGGAAATGGAAAAATGCAATATTACCTCCTTTATTAAAGAAATACAAAAGCCCTTTATGTTGGTTATAAAACTTGCAACACCTACTAAAAAGAAGTAGGTGTTGCACACGTGGGTTTTTTTTTATAAAAAGCCTACTTGTGTGTAATTTCATTATTTTATTTGTTTTCTGGATTATTTTATTATGCAAAAATTCTGAACCAGGATTTGATTACATGCAGAATTGATAAAGGTAATCAGAATTGGAATCGTAAAATCTAAAATCAAGAAAATCAACGTCTTATCTAATCCTACTCTATGATCAACAGTTGTGTCTTCTTTGTAGTTGAGAGACTACACTTACACAATATTGATGCCTTAGCAAAGAGTGTCAGCCCAAACTCTATCATACTTCAAGGCCAGCAACAGGAGAGTGGGTTAATAATTTATGGATGAGGGTGTGAGACCACCCACAGACTGGGGCCTCTTACAGCTGCTTACCATGATCACATGGGGGAACATACACATGCACACACCTGCACTCATACAAATGTGTATTTTGAAATATGCACACACATGTAGCAGTACCAGTAGCAGCATGCAGTAATTCACATTAACATTCACAATACCATTTTTCTCTCTTGGTGGTTAATAGACTGGAACTGATACAATAGTGTAAGACTACATTCATGTATATAATACGAATAGAGAGTTAATAGCGAGTTAAATCACTGAGCACCTTGAAAATTGTGAGTACAAGAGGTGGATAGATGTCTTCTTGTTTCGTAAAGACATTTACGTAAAGACTTGTTATAGTGTTATAGTGTGAAAAACAAGAGTGTATTAAATTTCTACATTATTACTAATTAGGGCCCTGTTCCATTTCAGTGCCCAACATAAAGCATACCACTGAGCAGCAGTTCTCTGTATGGCCAGGGAACTAAAAAAAACAAAAACAAACAAAACCTTTCATTGTTCATTAATTACAGTTGTGTTTTCTTGATGTGTTGAAGTTTTTAAAAAATTAATAAAAAAAAAAACTAGTAGGAGTTTCTGTTTCCTCCCCCCAAAATAAAGAAAACAACAGTTTTTATTGACCTGCTGAACAGTATTGTCATAATGAACAAGATGTAATTCATAATAAAAAAAATTCTCCAGTACAATAATGTTATATAATACACGCTTTGTCTACATGGTCTTGGCTTAATACTCAGCACAGGCCTTGTGAGTCAGTTTTATCAAAGTGTTTCTGCTCAAACATTTTGTTAGGGGTCAGGCCCAGATCAGCTAACTTGTGTCTGGAAAATGCATATTATATCATTATGAGTTGTAAAGTAGCACCCAGCACACTCCTATAGCCTACTTACCAAAGCACAGATTAAAAAAACATGCTTGAATAGACATGTAATCTGTAAGTCTCATGCACACAGATATGCTTATGCTCACATTTCACCTGGCACACATATTACACTGCTACAACCAGAGGTAAGTTTCTGATCACTGGACCTGCTATGGAAAAGATAGCTCTGCTGGCCCATGAAAAAAAAAAAGGCTCATCTCTGTATTGTGGAATCCAATCGCTCTTGTAGTGATAGAATCCCCAGACAGTTCACCTGCTTCTTTTCATGCTGGCAGTTCCTGCAGACGAAGGATCATATCTGCTGGGAGAGGGACGGGGATTAACTTTT
This sequence comes from Paratilapia polleni, assembly GCA_015106735.1. Lineage (NCBI taxonomy): Eukaryota > Metazoa > Chordata > Actinopteri > Cichliformes > Cichlidae > Paratilapia > Paratilapia polleni. The sequence goes on along the minus strand of VUQI01060533.1, from coordinate 6,560 downwards.
CCAAAAGAAAAGACAGGGACTGGCAGTTTAGATGACTCTTTTCTTGAAAACCAACTCGTCTTGGCTCCAGGCACCCTTCTCATCCTCTTATCCTCGTCTTTTCTATCGCTTCCATCTTCTGTCCCTTAGGCTGCATTGAAGGAGAGTTTAAAAAAAAAGCATGTAATTGGAGTGAGTCTGTGTCTGTGCAGGTGTGCGAGTGAGCATGTGTGGCCTGTGTGTTGTGTTTGTGGGGATTTTGAATGTCTATATACAGTTATTATTACCGCTGAATTTTTTTTTTGTATGTGTATGTTCACATTCATGCAGGTACACTCCATGTGCATTTTGGTACAAACTCAGGTCTAGGGCTTCTTTGATCCTTTAAGAGCCTGGTGAGATACAAGCTGTAATATCTCCCAGTGCTGTGTTCTGTGAAAGGTCACTGGGGAGGTGGAGGTGCAGGGAAGGGCCAGGCCTGTTGTTTCCTCTGGGCCAGACTTCACTCTATACAGCATGTCTACTTTTCTTTTACAACTCCACCAAGACTGTAGCGCCTCTATGCCTGGGGTGGCACACCAGGGGAAACATGCCAGTGCTCTGTAGTGTTGCTGGAACTGGGTTACAAAGTGATGGATCAGAGGAGTAGGTTTATTGTGCACTGTGGGGTTTGCTTAGCTTTTGGATTCACTCTTCTTTCACCTTTATGGGGTTCACCGTCTCACTATCATATTCCAATATCAGTGACTTCTTCTTGTTCGTCATTGGCAGGGATGGCTGCCTTTTTGCAACGTCAAATATTCTTTAAACACCCCACCTGCTGGAAATAAATGTTTTTTTTTTCATTGGGGTTCTCTCTTCTCTTGTCACATTCTCCCTTTTCACCATAAAATGACTTCTGCCTGCTTAAAAACAAGAAATTAAAGGGGAGTTAGAAGCTGGACATTTCTTAGTTTTAAAAACATTTTTTTCTTTTTTCTTCCCCAATGCATAGCTGCATTAAAACATGGTATATATTGTTATTACAGTATATGTACAGTAGCCTACATATATAGCTATATATACAATAATGCAGTTATAGTGGTAAACCAAGGCAAATTGCTATCATGTTTGCTTTTGTAATTGTAAAAGTAATTTCTACTTGGCCTAGCTACTCTTTAGAATCTCTTATTCAGGGTTTTTACTAAGCCAATCACAATCTGCTTTCATGCTTAGTAGGGGACATGAGATTAATATTAACATTTTTTTTTACAATAAAAAATAAAATGTTTTGCTTGCATTTGTATAATAATTATTTATAGCCATGTCATGAAGCACAAATAACCACAGCCTTTATACCTACTACCACATAGATACATAGAGGCTACAGGAGTACAGTGTTAGCTTAGCTAGTAGTGGCTGCTTAACGCAAGAGTTGGTAGAAGTGCTTAAAACTGCAGTTCCTCTAATGGCCAGTTGAGGCTAGTGGGTGGAGGGGTGATTTATTTATTTATTTATTGCCATCACTCATCCACCTAGTTGCTGCATTTAGGTGCTTGGCAACTTTGATTGACAGGTGTCCCGACACAGGCAGCTGTAACCAACTAACATCTGCTACCCTTCACATCCACTAATTAGATTCACTGAACTGGATCTCTCCACCATGTTTGGACTGTTGGCACTTTTCAAATGTAATTATCTGACTAATAATATGGCTTGCTGTGTGGTCGAAGTTTGTGCTTTAGTTTTGGTGAGTCAAATTCTAGTATTGTATTTACTGGTATTGTATTTCTAGTATTGTGAGCGTGAAAGGTTGCCTGTCTCTGTGTGTTGTGCACTGCGATAAACTGGTTGACTGTCCAGGCTGTATCCTGCCTCTCGCCCTGTGACAGGTGGGACAGGCTGCAGCCCCTCCACGAAGAAGTAGAAGTGGAAGAAGATGGATGGATTTTTACTGTTTTATTGTGCTTTAGAACTGAAAGCCACAAAAGAATAAGGAATATGACAGCTTCCTGTTATTTTAAAAAGCAAAAAAAAAAAGTCCTGCTCAGTGGAAAAAAAAAATACAGTAGATTTTAAATCAAAATACCTTATTCTTGCTCCTCTAAGACTCTGCATTGTTTTAGTGAAGTCTCTGGCTCAGTTCCAGCAGACCAATTCAGGTTCTTTTCTCTTATTGAATTTCATCCAGAAGCGATATCATAACCACAAAAAACGGACTGCTACCTAGAGGGCTCAGATGAACTCATTCATCCATGATACAGTGACTCACACATTTCTCTTCTGCCTGTGTCTCGCTTTAACTTCATCTCTTCATCTTTGTGGCTGTCTTTTTCTGTCTTACAGGCCTCTGCTAGCCTTTAGCTTCCTTTCTAAAAGCCTGTCCATGTTTTATATTTAGAAACAAAGTTTATTTACATAAACATAAGTACATTTGTTTTTTATTATGGTTTGTTCTGGTGAGTAGTTTCTCTACCTCTTAGGATTTTCCCCCTCCACCTGATGCCTGTGTGTCTCTCCAGAAATGATATCCAGACAAATTCCAGTTTGTGTGCATGATGAAAAAAAACTGGCCCATCTCACCCCCTTTTTAATCCAGCTTGACTTGGTTGAACACATTCGTTCTACAAGTCAGAATTACTATGTATGTGCTTGTTCATGCATGTGCATAATTTTCATTATATTTACACATATATACACTAACTGGCCACTTTGTTAGGTACACCTGTTCAACTGCTTGTTAACGCAAATCTCTAATCAGCCAATCACATGGCAGCAACTCAAAGGATTCAGGCATGTAGACGTTGTCAAGATGACCTGCTGAAGTTCAAACCGAGCATCAGAATGGGGAAAAAAGTTGATTTAAGTGACTTTGAAGGTGGCATGGTTGTTAGTGCCAGATGGGTTGGTCTGAGTAGGTCAGAAAGTGCTGATCTACTGGGATTTTCCCACACAACCATCACTAGTGCTTACAGAGAATGGTCTGAAAAAGAGAAAATATCCAGTGAGTGACAGTCCTCTGGGTGAAAATCCCTTGTTGATGCCAGAGATCAGAGGAGAATGGCCAGACTGCTTTGAGCTAATAGGGAGGCAACAGTAACTCAAATAACCACTGGATGCTCCCAGGATATGCAGAAGAGAATCTCTGAATGCAAACCTTGAATGGCCACAGCACCAGAAGACCACACCGGGTGCCACTACTGTCAGCAAAGAACAGGAAACTGAGGCTACAATTCACACAGGCTCACCAAAAATGGACAATAAAAGTTTGTTAAAACGTTGCCTGGTCTGATGAATCCCTGCGACATTCAGATGGTAGGGTCCGAACAGCATGAAAGCATGGATCCATCCTGCCTTGTATCAGTGGTGGTGGTGGTATAATGGTGTGAGGGATATTTTCTTGGCATCACTTTATGACCACAGTGTGGGCGTAAAGTGATGACCACACTTCTGATGGCTGCTTCCAACAAGAAACTGCACCATTTCGCAAAGCTCAGATCATCTCAAACTGGTTTCTTGAACATGACAATGACTTCACTGTATTCAAAAGGCCTCCACAGCCACCAATAGAGCATCTTTGGGATGTCATGGAACAGGAGATTCACGTAATGGATGTGTGATGCTATCATGCCAATATGGACCAAAATCTCAGAAGAATGTTTGCAGCACCTTGTTGAATCTATGCCACAAAGAATTAAGGCAGTTTTGAAGGCAAAAGAGGGTCCAACCCAGTACTGGCAAGGTGTACCTAATAAAGTGTCCAGTGAGTGTATATATAACATTATAGTTTGATATATAATTTGAACTGAATAATAGTATGCTTGATTTTTAAATCTGTTGGTTCTTTATTTTATTTTGTATATTGTGTATTCAGTTGAGAGCTGAATTTAACTGATTTCTTATAAAGGTCTGTTTTTTTCTTTGCCTTACTCAGGCAAACTGCAAGCATATTTTAAGCAGAAGTTATATTTTCATCTTAGTTTAATTATTATTTTTATGTGGCATAATTTTTTATTTGAATTCAGTTTTGCTAGAGTACTTTTCCATGTAAACCGTTACTTTAATCTGAGTGAGTAATATTGCCGTTTTTGGGATATTTTTGCAAAAATGTGGCCAGATGATGTGAAAATATGTGGTAATGTGGTGTGCAGTGTGATTAAACCACTGTGTGTGTTTTGTATGAGCTGTGACCATGCATACTTGTGTATTTCCCACGTACTAAGTGATTAATCTCAATGCAGTTGGACAGTTTAAAGCACAGCTTATCTTCACCCTTCTCTGTCACTAATCACATATAGAAGGGTTTATTTTCACATTGCTGTGCTCCGATTAGCTCTAAATTGAGTGAGCTGAAGAGTGACTGTAGCTTTGTTGGGAAGTGTAATATATCTAGGTCTTTGGCCTTAAACAGATAATAGCAAACACCCAAGGATCATATGTCTCAAAATGTATTCTACCAACATGAAACCATGGCTGACCAACACACGTGTTTGTTTATAGATACTGAAGGTCTGCCTTGAAATATAAGTGAATGTGCAGAGTGCAGGGGTTAGTTAGTACATTGTGATTGGGCTGTCACGTAACATCATGTTACGTTTTTTTTTTTTTTTTTAATTTGCCTTAGGTTAACTTTTTTTTTAACCTTTTTTTTATTTTTTTTTTTTATAATGAAAAAAAAAAAAAAGAAATTAAGTGG
>VUQI01060531.1:6147-18405 GCA_015106735.1 Paratilapia polleni | reverse complement strand
TTTCCATAAAAGAGAGGGATTACTTTGTTAATTTAAAAATTGAAAATGATACCCATTTCCTCTCCTGTACTGTGCAAAAGTCTTGAGCCACCCATCATTTCTTTATATTTTCAATTCAATTAGATTTTATTTATATAGTAACAAATCACAACAACAGTCACCTCAAGGCACTTTATATTTTAGGGTAAAGACCCTACAATATTAGACAGAAAATCCTAACAGTCAGACGACCCCCTATGAGCAAGCGCTTGGCAACAGTGGGAAGGAAAAACTCCCTTTTAAGAGGAAGAAACCTCCGGCAGAACCAGGCTACTGCTTGTTGACAAGGGCAGCCATCTGCCACGACCAGTTGGGGATGAGAGAAACAGAAGAACATATCAAATAACTCATTTTTAAGGACTTCACACTGTAACACACACACACATTATATTACACATGTGGTGTTCAGGTCCACTGGACCTAGAACATCATCCCTATTACAAGATGTTCCCTCATTTAAATTCTATTCTAGATCCAGTAGCAACAAAAATAACACCTGCAATGTATGTAAACCCAAGATGGACAGGAATACACAGTATACATGCATCAAGTGCACAAAATACATATGCAACATGTACAGTAAAACTCTGCCCTCGTGTGTTGTATAGACTGGCACAAACAGGCTATTTGCTCAACGGAGCCGAGTTCTGTAGATTGACATGAATCTGTTCAATTTCTAATTCAGTTCAAAGAAGTAAACAGTAGTGATGTTTCATTTATAATTTTTTCAAGATAAACATATTTTTTTCCACCCATATCTTGGTTATGATTGATTTTCTTTTCTTTTTTTATTACATTTTGTCACAAAAACAAGTACCACTTTTGTTTAAAAAAAAAAGTGCTCTAACAGAGGTACATTCCAAATATTAACCATTTACTATGGTCTGTATTGCTTGGAATTGATATCTGTTAAGTATTTTTACATTAATTGTTATGGGTGTATTGATTTAATAACACAATTAGGTAGCGGGTCCGCTAGACCTACCAACATGGATGAGTAAAAAAAATATGAACACCACACAAGGGCTAAGAAGGTCAAAAAAGGAAAGCCTGAAGCCTAATATTAAAAGTAGAGAGGGTGTCTATCTCCTGAACCCAAATTGGGAGCTGGTTACACAGGAGAGGGGCCTGATTGCTGAAGTCTCTGCCTCAAATTCTACTTTTGGAAACTCTAGTAATCACAAGTAAGCCTGCACTCTGAGAGTGAACTGCTCTATTGGGATAATATCCTCTTATGAGGTAATTTTGATATGATGGGGTCTGATCATTCAGGAATTTTTATGTATGATCATTCAGGAAATTGCAAGTATGACAAAGGATTTCAATTCTGAATTTAACAAGGAGGAGCCAGTGAAGAGAAGCTAATAAGGGAGAGATGTGAGTGAGTGATCTCTGTTTCTAGACCTTGTTAGTACTCTTGCTGCAGCTGATTAACTGCTTCCAGGCTGCTAGATTGGACTAACTTTGATTACCAAAGTATTTATATATTTATGTATCAGTAGCTGATAATCCCTCAAGCACAAACACACACTAGAATTGAACTTGGTGAGGTGACATTTCTTGACTTGTTTAACTAACCGGAATGCATTAATAAACAACTGACCTATGCACAGTGAAATCTAGAATGCTTAGAGAATCAGGCAACGCAGCCAGAGGGCATGCTTTCTTTGGACATATTTCAACCTTTCACTGAGCCTTGCTGATCTAGTATAGCTTATTCAGTTTTCACAGAAGAATGCAGCTCCTGAAATGTGACCCAGCTTGTGTGTCTTTGTCTCTTTGAGTCCTCTTTAGGGTGCAAAAATAAAAAATCAATACAGGCCATCTTCATGAGGAATTAAAGAGCAAACCAATATTTAGCACCATAATTAGTCGCTCATCTGCTGTCCCGTATGTCTGAATGTATCCACTTTTTTGCAGAATAACAACTTCTAACTGACAGCTAATCCCGTTAGCATCTTGACCCCTTAGCAGAATATGCCTCCCCAGGGAGAGCTCAACAACATTCGGGGCCGCTGTGGCTCAGGAGGTAGAGCGAGTCATCTACTAATCGGAAGGTCAGTGGTTCGATTCCTGGCTCCCCTAGTCTGCATGCCGAAGTATCCTTGGGCAAGATACTGAACCCCACGTTGCTCCCGATGCATTCATCGGAGTGTGTGTGTGTGTGAATGTTAGTAAGCACTTAAGTATAGATAAAAGTGCTGTATGAATGTATGTGTGAATGTGGCATGTAGTATAAAGCGCTTTGAGTACACAGAAACTGAGTAGAAAAGCGCTATATAAGTACCAGTCCATTTACCATTCCCTCTCTTACTTAAAACTGAACTGAGTGATTGCACTAATTTCCATCTTTGAGCTGTCTTTATTCATATACTGAAAGAAATCTATTTGTATTCTGTGGGAATAAATCTTATTTGCCTCACAAGAATTTCAGTAAACACTGAAAGGCAAAGACTGGTTCTAAAAGGGACGAAATACTGTTAGTGCAAACTCATATTTATTGTGCATGCCTGCATTGTACGTGGGTTTTACTCATTCAAAGCACTGTAGTCATATTTGCTTTGACTTTATTTGTCTTTGTGGCATCAGTTCCCCACAGACAGACTGAAATGTCAAATATTTATTCAGTTTAAATGGGAAAATTAAAGAAAGAAAGAAAGTTGAATCTATAATGCAGAAATATGCCTCCACTGCTATAGAAAAGTGTAATGAATACATATGGTTTAAGAGTGTCTGATTAGTGGTATGATGACAAAAGTCCCCTAATCATAATGAAGAATTACTCATATCCCATCACAGTCTTTAATGAACTTCATCAATTTAACCAAACAATGACTATAGTGTTGTACATTCTAAAGCGGATTTGTAACAATTTGTGACGTTACACACAAATTAAGTTGTTGGAAGACGCCCTTCTTATTTATGACAGCACTATAAAAAACTTAACGCACAACTGACAATCTACATACAAACAAAAGTTACTAGATTAGGTAGCACGAGACTTAGTGATGTCTGACTATTGTTATGTGATTGCTGTGATGTTGCACAATCAATTTTCTTTTACTACTTGCACTTAATTTGCAAAACTAAAGCTAACAAGCAGTAGCATAGGCATAGGTTGTCTCCCAAAGGGCAAAAACTTTAGCATAATTCCTGACATGTTGAAAAAGCTGACTGGCTCATCTGAACTCCTGTTGGGTGCTGGAATCACTGGTGTTACAAAAAATGTTCTCATTGGCAAAACACAAAAAAAACATGCAAATTCTTGTACTTATTTTGTAAGAAGCATTACCTGGAACACACAAGGGTACTGCACATATCTACCAAATTTCTGTAAAATTGGCAAAAGAAAACCAAATAGTTTCCATAACCATTTTTGTGTCATCTGCAACATGAGAACATGAAGTGGGACCTGAGTGCAGACACAACCATGCAGGTAGGTGCTTTATGTAGGAAAAAAAGCAATCTTACTGGTAGGCAGGCATTCAGAACAAGAGTGTGATTGTGTATTGTGACAGTCTAGCAAAGAGCAATAGTGAAATGGCCAGGATAAATAGACTGTATATAACAAGCATGACCACTACACTGTCACTGACTTTCCATTGAAGTGTTACTCTACTGCTTGTTGACATCATCCCTGAACTACGGAAACATATGATGGATGATACTTTGCTGGGTAACTGACAAAGTTGAGGCCAGTTCAACTTTGATGTGTTGCAACAACAAATGTTAGACATCTATTTGTAGCTTCATATCACTAGTTTCCATTGAAAAAGCACTTTTAGTGGTGCATAGGTAGCGTGAATGCAGCATGAGAGTCGTGCGACTAAGAGGAAAATCATCTAGGTTCATCTAGGGTGAAAGTTTTTTTTCTATAAAAACAAAAAACAGATGCTAGTGGCACAAATTCTTAAGTCTAGAGTCCTTAAGCCATTGTGGAAGAAGATAAGAGATTTAAAAGAGATATTCAAAACAGTGGAAAACAATGGCAAAAATGTGATGGAAATGTGACTTTTCTGTTAATGTCGTGTTATAAATGACAGTTTACAGTGTTACAGTTTCCTCATTTTGCCTCATCATTTCAGTGAGTTTGTTATTCTGGATTTAGACAATGAAATAAATAAAGGTTTGTTTTTGGTTCTTAAGCCTGTCTGAGAGTCTGCATTTGGGTCCTCATTTTGCAATTCATGATAGTACGCTGAGACCAAACAGACCCAGCAGACAATTACAGTCACTTAATCTCAACAGGGCACACTCACTGGAGTTAAAGTCCGTCTCTTCCCTTGTTCCTACACCTCCTCCACTGGTGCTGCTGATGGCCAGCTCCACACCGCTGTTGCAGATGGCCAGGTCCACACTGCCGATGCAGACACCAAGCTGCCGCTCACCAGTCTCAGCCCCAGCTGTTGCCTGGCCACACAAGAAAAAGAGACAAGGCACCCTGCTGCAGAATCAGAGTCCCAAGCCAGTGGCCTCCATAACATTCCACTGAAGTGGTCTCATTTTTGATGGACTTGTCCCTGGGGCTATTGGACTCTGAGCCGCCAACACCCAAGCGCCATCCGAGCCATCAGCCCAGACGCTGCCGCTGCCAGGCCCATCAGTCTTGAGTATCCCAAGTCCTCCGAGTATCCTGAGCTGGCTAACCCTGAGCATCCTGTGTAACCCCAGCCAGCAGACAATCCAGTGGGTCCTGCGCAGCCGCAGCCAGAGCTGGAGCCCGAGGAGCCTGTGACCCTGTGCAGCCTGAGCCAGAGGGTCCTGCATTGCCTGAGCTAATCTCCCAAGCTCGAGCATCCAAATCTGACCGGTGCTGGCCATCTTCGCGACTTCCTGATGGGTTCCACCTCAGTTACTGGCCCCCTGCAAACCCACCTGAGGGGTTCCATCAATGTCCCTGGCTGCCTCACCGTCTTTGGCCCCCTCCTCGGCCTCCTGTGAAGCTCCACCTTCACTGCCAGCATCCAGCCAAGTCTTCAGAGGGACTCCACTTTCTTTGTCGCTAGCCTTATGCCTTGCCTTCTCATAGCAAGGCAGGATGGGTCCTGCCTCTGGAGGGGTCCCGCCTCTTCTGTCGACACCAGCCGCCTTGGTTCCCTGGGGGTCTCTACTATCTTCATTGTTGGTCCTCCCTTTGACCACCAGATAAACTTGGTAGTCACTGCTGGCTACCTCCTCAGTCTCCAGAGAGGTCCCTCCATCTCTGCTGCTGGCCTCCAGGCTGGCCCCCAGAACTGCTCCTCTGCCATGCACCACGGCCGGGCCAATTCCCTGAGCTGTTGTTTTTTGGGTTTTTGGGGTTTTCTGCTCCATGTTTTTCATATTGGTTCTGGTTTCTGTTTGATTCTCAGTTTGCTTATAGTTTACTTTTTTCATTAGTATTTTCTGTTTTGTTCTTAGGCTCAGTTACTGTTTGGGTTAGTTTATTTTTATTCCCTCAGTGTTCCCCGTCTTATCCTTGTGTGTCAATTCCCCTATGTTAAGTTTAGGCACGTCTCTGCGATTCCCCCTTTAGTTACAGTTTTCACTTCCTGTTTTATTTTGATAGTTACTTGTCTCTAGTGTCTTGTGTTTAGTTTTACTTCCCCTCCTGTCTCATTGTCTTGATTGTGTGCACTTGCGTCTTGTTTTCCCCAGCTGTGTCCACTTCCCCTGATTGCCCTTCAGTGTATATATTGTGCTGTCTTCCCCTTAGTCTTTGTCTCAGTGTCTCTTGTTAGCGCTGTGTGTTTTCTTGTTGGTTTTTGGATTTAGTTTGCATCTTTATTTCATGGAGTTTGTATTCTGGGCTTGTGTCATTATTTCATGGAGTTTGTATTCTGGGCTTGTGTCATTATTTCATGGAGTTTGTATTCTGGGCTTGTGTCATTATTTCATGGATTTGGGCAACGGTCTAAGTAGAGGTTTGTTTTTTGGCTATTTCAGCTTGTCTGGGAGTCTGCATTTGGGGCCTCGTTTTGCACTTCATGACACATTTATTCCACACAGCTCTGATGTATGTCTGCCACAATTTTTTTTTTCTTTTTTTTTTTTTTTGTGCATGTGTGTGAGAAAAAAGAAATTCATTCATGTGTGTTCATTACACACTTTAAAATACCAACTGTTTATATTCAGGTGGAGTAAGAATACTCTTCCAAAGAATGTATCAGGATCTTTTGTTTTGCTTGTGCTTCCTGTGCAGTCAGTATATTTCTCTGGTATAATTAATATGGTATATATGATATAACTGACTTTTGCCCCAGAAATACAACTTTAGCTTGTAGGTTTTTTGGCAATAAATTTAGAAAATTACCTCCAAGTGTTATAGTCTGAGCCATGAATTTTAATTAACATGCCCACCTTTGTCTTCCCCTGACATTCGAACCAAATCTTAAGTGACAGCAACTGTAATGAAAAGTATAGTGTGAATGATTAATAAAGATCACTTAGTCTCCCCCTCAATTAATAAGTGATGTGCTTGTTTTAACCTTTACCCCCTGCTGAGCCCATTCTCCTCCAGCTCCTTAAGCCCATCCCACCTAGACAGCCAGTATATGGAGAAATTCCCTGCTGGGACTCAGTGTTTGGGCTGGGTGTCTGCTAAGTGAGGCATTGCCAGTCATGCGGCACCGAGAAGCTAGACAGAGGGATGGAGGGGGGTGGGAGTGGAGGGATAGGGGACTGGGGGGTGCTCGGGTATTTGGGGGGGACTAGTCTATTGACTTTTTCATAGACTAGAATAGGTTCATATGGGATAAGCTTGTTTTCTGCTTTTTTGTTTTCTTTGGTGGTACTATTAAAAGTCCAAAACCAACAATCTGGTTGTTTGTCTAAATACTTTGTGGATTCCCCTATGCTCGTGTGCTCCAGTTTCATTTCACAGTCCAAAGAGATGCATGTTAGGTTAATTGGTGATTCTGAATTGGCTGTAGGTGTCTTGGTCTTACACCTGTGATGGACTGATGACCAGTCCTGCCTCTTGCCCAGTGTTAGCAGGTATAGGCAGAGCATACTGCACATAGAACCCAGTTATTTCTGCTCCTGAGGATCATTAAAGTATAGTCAAACTTAATTATTCATCATTTATTTACTTATTTATCTTACTCTAGGAATTGCCTCAAGGGCCCCTGAAGGTCCACAGAGCCCACTTTATGTCGCACTGAGTTAGATTGTTTGAGGCTAGAGAGTTTACATTGATTCTAAAGCAAAAGCTTCCTCTGGTCAGAAGAAATTAAAATTATTATTGTTGTTCTGATTGTTGATTGAAACTTCATGAAACCTATATACTGACTGCACAAAGTAAAGGGGAGAGGGATGGGGGTTAATTGGGGGTGCTGTCTCTGTGGGAGGTTGCCTCCTCTGTGATATGAGCTAATGGCTGTTCACTGGCATCTGGCTACTGTGAATGCAGGCAGCTCATTAAAGAGTCACTGTGCAAGGGAGGGGGAAGCAGGTGTATAATGGAGGGCTAGGCGTCACACCACAGTGACAATGGCATTTTGTCCTACACTGGGAGATTGGCTTGCACAGATTTCTATTTATTTATTTATTTATTTTGCACCACTCTGCTGTAAGGATTCAGTTTTTTCTTGTTGATGGCTCTCAGGGCCAGATATTACTGACTTTTTCACATGCAAATTATCATTAATTATCCATGCCCTGTAATGTAGTTCACTTTGATGTTTTAAATAAACAGTTTTCTCTAAAAGAAGCCCATTTTCACTTATAGTGTGCAATATAAATTTCCTTATTCAAATAAACTTTAAACAAGTTTGTCCTCAATATTCATCCTGCTTTCAAGAGTGCTCTCACTTTAAGCATTAATACTTCAGTAGAGTTTTATGCTGTGAATGAGCTGCTCTCTTTTCATATTTTGTATCCTGTGGATTTCCATTTAATGTACAGTATAAACACTTTAAAATAAAAAATAAAGAAAAAAGAAAGATTAGAAGCCACATGTTGCGGGTTCTAATCTTTAACTCCTCCCAAATATGTGAAACAAAGAATGCAGGCTTAGTTGCCAGCCTCCCAAAGTGCACAGAACTATTTACTAATGAAATAAATAAGGACAAAAACTAAAAGTGGGGAAAAAAACAAAATACTCTATATACAGTACAAGGTCAAAACTACTGAACTGAGTACCTCATAACTCAGCAACCTTAGAGGCTGCTGTGACAACCTGAACACAAGTTACCGTCTCTGTAACTACATGAAGACTGACTATCCAGGCCAAGACAGCCTCCTTTTAAACCCACTGCCCCTCCCACTAGGCATGATGCTTACAAATCGGAAATATTTTTGGGGTATTTTTTTTCCCCCACTAGACAGCATGTCTTACTGCTCATTAAACCAATATTTTATACACTAATTATGCATATTTCAACATACATTTACCTGCAACTTAAACATGCTAATTTCTGGGAAAAATAAGAAAAAGATGCAGTTCATGTGAACTCACTATTTACCAACAAGAAATCTTGATGCCTTGTTTTGTGCATCCAACCACCCTTTGAACTTTTGTGGAAATGTGGACAAGTTCAAGGGGTATAAATATTTTTGCATGATTCTACACATGAGAGTCAGACTGTTAGAAGATGTGCATGTGGTACCTAAACTTGACTTTAATAGCTCAGGTGTTTTTCAGATTTAATCCTAAAAAATTTCATAACTTTTGGAAGGATCTTTTGGAATCAAACACATCTCAGCTGTGTTATGAAGGGTGAGTAAAAACAGGAAGGAGAGGCAATAATAGCTTAAGACTGGTTAGCAAACTAGCAACAAATTTCTGAATTTGGAAAAACATGAGAACTAACTTGGTTTTGAAACTACCAACTCCTAATTTTTCCATCTAGCTCCTCCATGGTTATTAACCTGCCTGCATGTACATCAGAGGAAAAGAGACACTGTGCTGCTTCTGACTGAGATCACAATATGGTGAGTGTTTGAAATTTCTGTGGTTGTATAACATTATAATTGATATTTTCAAAGTAAAGAAAAAAAATTGCTGAAGAGTAAAAGTAATGCTGAATAATTCATAGCATTTTCTAAAAACTCAAACGCAAACTCAAATGTTCTAAATATTCCCATCTAAATCTATGCCCATGATGAATTTCATTATGAATTAATATGCTGATTATTTTTCTCAATTAATCAACTGTTGTTGTTTTCAAAGCAACAACTTCCCGTGCTTATGTTGAAACTGGAAATATGAAATGTTGGATGAAAACATGAATTATTAGAAGTTGCCATTTTCTGTCAATTGCCTTTTTTTTGTTAGCTTTAACTTGAATAAACCTGCTGGTGAACAAAACATTTTTAAGCTAATTTTGTAGATTACCTAGTAACATTTAGTAGAACTAACTGTATTGTTCATTTATCAGGTGCTGTTTGTTGTCACATTTTTCCTGAATTTAGATCTGGAAATTGTCCTTGACTGGAATGATTTCTTATACAGTGTTGTTACTAGTAAGCATATCTTACTATCTCTGTGGACAAATAGTTAAGGTAGGTTATGTTATAATTCTGCACAACTGGTTTTGGATAATTTTACGACTACTTTCCCCTACACACTGCACAATCAGAAAATTTGAATAAGAAACTGCATCTTTTTTCTTGAAAGGGTAAAACTAAATTATAATTTCATGTGGAGTATTAACTTCATCTGAATATTGCTTCACTCAAATAGGTACAGCAGCAGTTGATGCTGAGGTGGAGTGGTGAGCAGAAGAAAACACCAGGGCAAAAAACCATGAGTTTTTTCATTTATTTAGTCTATAATAGAGACATGAGAACAGATGGTTTGTTTTCTACAGTATGTGTTAAGAAAAGAGAACTGGATTGGTATCATGTTACTTTCCTTATTTATGAAATTAAAGAAATGGCAAAATAAGAAGGAGATAAATCAAAATTTAATTTTCAGCATCTCTCGTGCCAGTGGCAGACACTTCATTTATGCTGTAAGTTGAGCCTTCAGTTTCCCCCAAGATTTTCTACCTGATGGCAGACAGAACTGCACAGTGAATGTGAGACTAATGGGGAACCAGTATAAACACTGATGTTGTCACTATTCTATAGCCATTACATGGTGCAATCAACTTAGTTTATAATAAGTTAAAGCAAAAACTGTCCATTACCATTTTACTACTGTAGTTAATTTAACTATGTGGTACAATGTTAAGTACACCAGCAGAAATTTAACAACATACCTTTAATCCCCCAGACATCACTTAAACTGGGCTGTTGCTCTAAATAGCAGAAAGCAGTAGGCAATTAGCTCAAGATGTTTTTTTTTTTCCTACTTTGCAGGCTTGTAAGAACTCTACAGACTCACTGGGGGTACAAATTATAGATGCTAATGAATGCTACAGACATTGCAATCACAATTACAGCAGCCCTGCCAGTTGTACAGCTTTGTGCTGGAGTGAGGCAGCATCGTGAATAAAAGACAATGTCTGCTCAGTCAGTGTGTTCTATCAAAATAAAAATAAACCACATAAAATGCCTTCAAATACATTTAGAGAGAGAGCCATCTTCCTCCCTGACTGACAGATTCTGCTGTTTTTATCTTTTTTCTCATCTCTCCATCATTGTCAGGTTCTATTAATTTGCACATTGTGTTTGGCTTTAGTTAAGCTTTAATCCATCTCACAGGAGAAAATACTGCAGTAGCAATGCAGTGGACTCAACACTGACAACAGTAAATTAAACTAAAAAAGCAGGAGGTATAATGACATAAAAATGGGTGATAATTAAAACCAGGACAACAGAAAGAAACTAGACTATGAAACTGTATGACTTCATATGGAAATGTGAAAATGTATAAATATAAATGTCCCTGTGCTTCTTCTTTAGAAAAAAAATCTGAATGTGAGGAATGTTCTCTTTTTTGGTGAAGCTGGCTGAATAAACTGTTTTCTTTTCTGTTAATGCAAGCTGTCATCCTGTGAGGTTTGAAAGAGAGCCTGACCGATTTTTAAGACCAATACTGATATTTGGTGATCCGATACATCGGCCAATATATTTTTCTTTGAGACACACGAAACATAAACGGATTTCCCTAGCATTTGTTGTGTGTAATTATTTATAAGCCATTATTAAGAAATAAACTTGTTTTATTGTCACAACAAGTCATGGATTACTCATTTACACTCTGTCCAACTCTGCTCAGATCAGCCTGCTGAGGGAAACATTAAAGAAACCCTCTTTGTGTGTGAGCTCACACGCTTTCAGAGTCTTCCACACTGTTTCTCATTCCTTCTGGTAAACTGTGCAGATAGTAACATTAATTGGGGCTTAAAGCTGGATATGCTTGCTATGTGTTCAGGAGTTAGGGGAAAGAATGGGGAGAATGTGGTTCAGGTCATTAAAATTAAGACAATGATTTTGAAATGTTTGATTAATCTTGTGCACACAGCTTGAAGTGGTGATGGCAACTAAATGTGATTACACTTACAAGTACAAACAAAACACAAGTTAACTTAATATTATCCCTGTTGAGTAAACACAAATACAGGCAACATTTTGTCCTTTGTTTTAGTGTGCTGAAGAAACCTGTTTAAATGTGCATGTGACACCTTTTTACCTCAGTGAATTCTATTCTATGTGCTAAAATTATGTTCACACACCCACTGTCTATATTGTCTGTCTTTTCAACTGTATATGTAGAAACAGATATGTCTTTTGCTCCCTGTAGTTTCTCTAGTAGCCACTTGAGACCTGCTCCAAAAGCAAGTAAATCCCCCAAATGCCCAACTTTATATTAATAAAAAGCATGTTTACAGCTACAATAATCAGATTTGGTCTCTGTGAACAATTTCCCCCTTCCACAATGCCCCTAGCTCCCGTCCCTCTACTTTCTCTAAACATATAAGGTGTAGTAAGCTTAGTGTTACCGAATGATTGCCAAATTAGTCCTAAAGATCACATTAATGATATGAAAACAAATCGCAAGTGGTTTTTATGGTGGATGGGGAGTACAAAGTGAAGAAATGTCACCCAAAAAAGTAAAAATCCAGAGTTCTATTCATTGGAAAAGCTCAAGTAAAGGTAGTTTTATAGCTGTAAACTTTTTCTGTTTTAAGTCAGACCCCAACTTTCTCCAGTCATAAAGTTTGAAGACTGAACAGAATTATCAAACTTGAATCATGTAACTAAATTGTTGTGTACAAGTGGTTATTTTTACTGGGAAATATTCTGGCAAAAAAAAAAAAAAAAAAAGTTTAAAATTATTTTTAAAAAAGG
>VUQI01060530.1:7129-26745 GCA_015106735.1 Paratilapia polleni | reverse complement strand
AAAAAAAATTTTTTTTTTTTTCCCATTTTTTTTTTTGGGTTTTTTTTTTTCTCCTTTTTTTTTTTTTTTTTTTTTTTTTTTTTTTTTTTTGAGTAACTGGATCATGATTTCTGAAAAGATGCAGTGAAGCTGAGTTTTTCAGATCTACTTTTTTGGCACTTTGAGCACCACAAAGTGAGGGCCATGTAGTTCAGTTATATTCAAGAGAAGGTGTTTCTTCAGCTGATATCTCCAAAGCTGGGAAACTTGCAGTGAAATACTCCAGATGAACAAAGAGCACTTTTGACATGAATACTTGACTTGTCTCTTTACATGCAACTCCTGTGCTTTCTCCAGGTGTGATGGCTGCCAGATGTTTCCTATTAACGGCTCCAGATTCAAATGCAGAAACTGTGATGACTTTGACTTCTGTGAAAACTGCTTCAAGACGCGCAAACACAACACCAGACATTCCTTTGGCAGGATCAACGAGCCGGGTTAGTCGTCCACTCGCCAAAATAGCATCTGTGGTGTTTCTGCGTGCATGTGTGTGAACCTGTTGTCTGTCCACCTTCTCCACAAACAGGCCAGTCTCCGGCTTTCTGTGGCCGTTCAGGTAAACAGCTCAAGAAGCACCACAGTAGCCAGCGTGGGATGCTGATTGACAATTGGTCTCGAGCCGTCAAGAGCCTCAACGTGTCGTCGTCGGTTAACCAGGCCTCGCGCCTCATTGACTGCAGTGATCAGTGTTGGCAGTCCTCCGGCTCGCAGGGGAAGGTAGGACAGTGAATTGCATAGTGCAATTGGTCGGATGACGGCGTGTTTAGTTTGCTTTATTAAAGCGTAATGTGTCACCTGACAGGCTGCCCTTTGTTTTCTTTGCAGCACTGGATTCGTCTCGAGCTTTTCCCAGATGTTCTTGTTCACAGGCTAAAGATGATTGTAGACCCGGCGGACAGCAGCTACATGCCTTCACTAGTGGTGGTGTCAGGTGAGTTTAGACCTTTTTATTTATTTCTTTTTTTTGTAAAATGATACTAACATTGGTATTTTACTGCCCCTTTGTTTGAGCAGATGCTGCTAGTTTAATTTTATACTTTGAGACCAATTGTGTTACTTTCTGGTACACAACAGTGTGTTAGCTTGTTTTGTTTTTGGCATTTTTATCATTTTGAAGTTTTCTTAATATACAGGTGGAAGCTCTTTGAACAACTTAATTGAACTCAAGACAATTAACATCAACCCCACTGACACCACTGTCCTCCTCCTTAGCGACTGCACTGAGGTTTGTCTGCTTAAGATTCAGTAACTGACAGATTCTAATCTCTTCTTTTTTTTTCTTTCTAAGCTAAGTGTTGTAATAACTCCGAATAATGTCCTCCCCCCAGTATCACAGGTACATTGAGATTGCAATCAAGCAGTGCCGCAGCTCTGGTATCGACTGCAAGATTCACGGACTCGGCATTGTGGGGCGCATCAGAGCTGAGGATGAAGACCTGGCTACAGTCCCTTTCCTGGCCTCTGACAATGAAGAAGAGGATGATGAAAAAACAGCAGCTGGGAGGTGAGACAGGACAAGGAGTGAATATCTGAATGTTGGATTGTCCAGTTTTCTCCATATCTGATGTGCTGTGGTTACAGACTTTTTCATTCTTAAATTTAGCAAACAAAAAAATCTGACTGGAAGATTTCTGTTGTTTGAGGCCAACATGCTCGTTTGTATCTCAGTCTGAATTTTTGCACTTTTAGAATTGAATCACGTTTCCTCTTATATCCCTGAGTAGATTTCTTTGTATAAGCCCACAGACTCCCGGCAGTGGCTTTATGAAAGACAAATATGAAGTTACATTAGGATTCTGTTTGATCCATTTCCATAATGTGCACCCATGAGCGACAACATTAAAACCGCCTATCTCACGTAGTGTAGGTCTTTCCTGTGCTGCTGAAACAGCTCTCACCTGTTGAGGAATAGGCACCAGACCTTTGGGGGTGTCCCGTGGACATTGGTAGTGGATCCAGTTGGGTCCTGTGGGTTGCAAGGCGGGGCCTTCATAGATCAGGGTTTTTCCGGTTTGGATTTGGGGTTTGGGGAGTTTTCTGCAGACCAACCATAAGCCGGCCTCCAGTGTTTAGGTGCCTGGTACTAGTCAAACACCCACATGAATGGCAGCACCTGATGTTTCCCAGTAGAAGATTGCTTTCTAATCAGGTGATTGATATTTTTCACGTTAGATGTATTCTTTGTTTATCCAGGTAAAAGTCTCAAGTTTCAAAAGAGACTTGATCAAGAGGGCCGTTAAACATTAAAACCGCTGACGTTACCGGTTTTAATGTTGTGGCTGATGGGTGAAAATTAACCGTACAACAATGTTTCATTGAAGCATTGTTTTTTTTTTTTTTAAAGTTTGAAACGAAGAAAATCAAACTGTGGATCCATATCCTGCCTCTCTCTCTCTCTGCATTTTCTTTTTACCTTTCAGTCTCGCTCGGAAGAAGCCGTCGGGACTGGAGTCAGCAGCCACCATCAGGACCAAAGTGTTTGTTTGGGGGCTGAATGACAAGGACCAGCTGGGAGGACTCAAAGGCTCCAAGGTGCAGTTTGTTTCCTAATGAAGCAGTAGTTCAAGTTTAGGGGTCGTGTGTATTTGTCTCAAATTAGAAACTCAGTAAAATGAAGTCCTCTGCAGATTGGTGGGGAAAGTGAGAACATGAGCCAATCATCGACATGCTTCAAGTTTTTCTGTTCACTTTTCATTCACACACGTGCTCCTAAATAACTTTTATAGTCTTGTTAGTGAAGGTTGCTTCAGCCAGTTTTCATAACTGATTGGCTCGAGCCATCAGGCCTTTGGTTATGTTGAACCCTGCTGTGTGTCTTTATTCATCTGTACTTGGTTACTTTCCACCCAGGCCCATGCTCTGTTTTGTCACTGTGACTGTGGCTTATTTTATGTCCCTGAGTCTTTGTTAACAGAGATTTTTTTTTTTTTCTCTGTGGAAATCACATTTGTGGATGTGTCTCACACACCGATGACCATCATTGTAAGCAATGTGCAGCAGCAGGGACAGGAAACATCCTCTGGGTGAGCCTGAGCAAGCCGCGCTCTCTAATCACTTTTCGTTGGTGTTCTTCACAGATCAAGGTGCCGTCCTTCTCTGAAACGCTGTCTGCACTCAATGTGGTGCAAGTGGCCGGTGGCTCTAAAAGCCTCTTTGCAGGTGAGAAATGGATAGAAATGCCTTTGAGGTTCTGTTCAGTCGCACACGCCGCGTACTGCATGTAACAAATGTGTTGTCGTTGCAGTGACCGTCGAGGGGAAGATTTACGCCTGTGGAGAAGCCACTAATGGCAGGCTGGGTCTGGGCCTCTCCAGTGGGACCATCCCAATCCCCCGTCAGATCACCGCCCTCAGTAACTACGTGGTGAAGAAGGTCGCTGTGCATTCAGGAGGACGCCACGCTATGGCCCTGACTGTGGATGGGAAGGTGTTTTCCTGGGGCGAGGGAGACGACGGCAAACTCGGACACTTCAGTAGAATGTATGTCATTGAACACGGATACAGTGCACTGAGTCACAGTCTGCATGCCTTTTATCATCTCACTGTGTATTTTTAGGGAACTGTGAAGTGTATAAATCCACACACAGTGGTGGGTAAATAAAGGCAGAAAAAAACCTCTGCACATCCAGGACAAATAGTTTTGTCCAAAAAAAATTCCACAGCTAGCCCACTGTGGGGCCCCAGTTCCATCCTTTCACCACAACACGAAAACTGAGACACCATGAGTACAGCTGCTCCTCATCAGAGGATTTTTTTTTTTAGGTGCCAGAGCAAAAAAAAAAAGAAGTCTGCAAACTATTTCTAATTCTTTAAACATTGTTGCAAAGGTAACGTTTTGATCCACAGGATCGTCAGGTGGGTAAATAAAGCCCAACAGAGAGAGGTTTGAGACTTCACCACTTGTTTTCCAACTTGAGGAGTATGATGTGACATTTTACTGTATTAATATTTGGATATTGGGTCAACTTGTAGTTGTGCTCATCATTAGCCATCATTGGGATTTATGCTCAATTAAAGTTCTTCATGATTAATCAGACTTTAATCTCAGTTACAAGTTTTGGCTTCCAGTGATAATGAAAACAAGACAATCAGCACAATACCATTACTACAATTACAAAGCTCTTGTTTTTTTTTTTTAAATATATTATAAATCTCATAAATATATTATGTTATAAATCGAGCGCACCACTTTCCTTTGTAGTGGTGCTCTTTGACCTTTCTCTTGAAGCTTAAACTCACTCACCGCGTAGCGCAGATGAAGCCGTATATCTATAACAAGTAAAACTCACAAGGTTTCTGTTAGTGAACCTTTGTCTCCAGATCATTAAGTGTCTCTCACCTGCTCCATTTTCTGCAGCTGCCACACAGCTGTTAACAGCTGTTAGTCTCTTTGTTGCTAATCCACTGCCGCGGGGGGCTCTTTGTCCCCGCCGGTACCCGCAGTCGTGCCATGGTGGAGGCCGGCTGGGACTGACGGTTCCCTTTGCGAGCTCTTTTCTGTTTGTTTTGCATTTGAATTATATTTAATATGAAGGTAAGTTGTTTGTAAAAAAAAAAAAAGACATCTTAAATAAGTGGTGTTTGTTAAGTTAATGACTCATTGTGTTAAATATTCAAGATTACGGTACTGACCAGAGTAATGGTGATTCTTATTTTTGCCTAATCGAGCAGCCCTACATCTCTACAGAATGTGTTATGGACAGCTGTTTCTAATGAAGTAAGTAAGGATGATTAATTGATTGATTGATTTATTTTTTCTGCTTTAGGAACTGTGACAAGCCTCGGTTGATTGAGGCGCTGAAGACCAAACGCATCCGTGACATCGCCTGTGGCAGCTCTCACAGCGCGGCCATCACGTCCAGCGGGGAGCTGTACAGCTGGGGTTTGGGTGAATACGGCCGACTGGGACACGGGGACAACACCACTCAGCTGAGGCCCAAACTGGTAAGCCTCAGCCTTTGTTTAGTTTACACAAAAGGCTGCCCTTTGTGTCATCACTTGCTCCTAAGAAAGACGATATTTACACCTAATAAACTCAGTTTTTCTGCAAGCAGAAGTTGATTTGATGGCTGTTTCACTGCCCTGAATCCTGCTGCTGTAAGAGTGTAAATTTACCGTAAACTCACTGCATGACGTGTGATTTGATCGTCTTACTTCTCTGTCCATCATCTAGGTGAAAGTACTTCTGGGACACCGTGTTATCCAAGTGGCTTGTGGGAGCAGGGATGCTCAAACTCTAGCCCTCACTGATGAAGGTATTTCTGTTAATGCACTTAAAGGTACCCCTAAAGACTAAGAGCAGTCAGGTTTGGCAGTCTTCTGTGTAGTCAGGTAGTCCTGTCGTCATCCTTTGTGATCGTCGCTGCTTGATGTGATCGAGAAAAAAGCAAAGCTGCCCTCTAGATGGACAGAAAAACAGACTGAAACATAAAGCTCTCATTTTAGAACTAACTGAGAGACTGAAATGTTCCCCAGCAGTTCTCTCAGGTTTTGTGAAGTCTGGTTATTCTGAAGTCTCAGCTAGCAGTCAAAGGTGACAGAGCCTTTGGCATCAGAGTGCCCAAACTGTCAACAGTCTGTCCATTGATGTGAGACCAAGAACTTCTTTTATTGTCTTTTAAATCTCTTCTTAAATCATTTTTTATCAAAAGGCTATCACAAATGTTTGATAGGTGGTAATGTTTTTTAATCACTGTCTTGTTTTCTCATCATTTTATTGTATTATTTTATAAAACAAGATAAATATCACCTTGATTGGCAAACTCGTCTTCAGACATCATCGTCTGTCAGCACAACACTGACGAGCAGGAGTGAGGACCAGCATTTTGATGTATAAGCCCATTCCACAGGAGTTTTCAAGTTACCTTTTAAATGAAATATCCAGGAAAGACGCTTTGTTTTGGCATGGTTGTGTTACAGTCTTCTTGTTGGTAATTTGTGTTGTTATTTTTGTCAGGGTTGGTGTTCTCCTGGGGCGATGGGGACTTTGGGAAGCTGGGCCGTGGAGGAAGCGAAGGCTGCAACGTACCGCAGAACATCGAAAGGCTCAACGGGCAGGGCGTCTGCCAGATTGAGTGTGGAGCCCAGTTCTCCCTGGCTCTCACCAAGTCAGGAGTGGTGTGGACCTGGTGAGATGGACGAATTATACCTTACGTGATCATTCTTTATCTGGCCTCAGGGTTTCCTGTGACCGTTAACTGTTTCTAAACAGGGGCAAAGGCGACTATTTCCGGTTGGGCCACGGCACCGATGTCCACGTGCGGAAGCCCCAGATGGTGGAGGGGCTGAGAGGCAAAAAGATCGTCCACGTGGCTGTCGGTGCGCTGCACTGTCTGGCCGTCACAGACACAGGACAGGTTTGTACTGACCTCCACCAACAGTGCTATAAAGCAGAGCACATCCCTCAGAGTCCGATCATTTACTGCCATGGCTCTGCTCCACATGTGACTTTGTCCTCCTGCAGCGAGAGTTGATTTATCAATCAGCTGCCTCTGACTTTTTGCTGTTACACAGCTTTTTTCACCTTATTTAATACTTTTCCTCAGAGCAAATTTAATCATGTTAGCACATCACTTCCTATGATAAGAAGCAGCTGGTCAGTTTTTTAGGTTGTTGAGATTGAAAATTTGGCCTTCACTTTTCATAAATCCATTATTTCCTGTAAAGTTCAGAAATGTGTCATATGTACAGAAAATTTAGGTGGTGACGGATTTTTAATGCCGTCTCGTAACATTTTGTTTGTGAGATGCGTGTTAACAGGTGTATAATTAAAATCCAATCCAGTTGGGTGAAATCCATTAAATGTTTTGTGTTTTTCTGTCAGGTGTATGCGTGGGGTGACAATGACCACGGGCAGCAGGGAAACGGCACCACCACAGTTAACAGGAAGCCCACCCTGGTTCAGGGTCTGGAGGGACAGAAGATCACTCGAGTGGCATGTGGCTCCTCCCACAGCGTGGCCTGGACCACGGTGGATGTGACCACGCCCTCTGTTCATGAGCCAGTCCTTTTCCAGACAGCCAGGGACTCCCTCGGAGCATCATATTTGGGTAATGCAGCTTGTCCACAAGGTGGAGCTGTTCAGTCATTCAGAGCAGAGGCCTTGTTTACTAAAAAGTGACATTTTGGACTTGAGTTCAAGGAAAAGGACATTTTCAGAAATTGTCTGATGAACAGCATGTCGGTTGTTTTAGTCTTTTTTTCATCATTTAAGGTAAATATTACTACAGTGATACTCTTAAAAATCAAAACAAACAAAACTCACTCCTGAACTGTGCTCCTGGGCCCATCTCTGCACATCCTATACGGCCAGTTGTAGATGTAGTAGATGTAGTAATGCAGGGTTACACCCCAGGGGTTGGATATTGAGAAGATGGGACTTACATATACCTTGGTTTTAAACACAACTACGAACTGATCAGGCAGCAGATTACTTGTACAAAAAGTGCTAAAGTTACCTCCACATGCTGAGGAAACCAGCTGTGACCAAGCATCAGCCTCCAGGGCTGAAAAATGAAGCCAGTGTGGAAGTACCAATGCCTGCAGTTCCTCTAATGTCCACTCGAGGCTCCAAAAGCGAGTTCGTCTCCAGAGACTCCCATATTAAAATGTCCGGCTAATTTCCCCCGTCATAATTACTTTTTAATAACTCTCCTGTTTAAATTGTATTAAGGCTTAAAGTTTGCATTATTAGGGGTGTGGCCTCTTTGACTGACAGGTGGATGGTAACAGAGGCGGCTGTAGCTGCTAGCTGTCTGCTAGGCTTCACCTCAGCTAATTGGAGTCCCTGAACTGGACCTCTGGACAGTGTTTGTGCTGTTGGAGCCTTTTGGAGCATTTTTGATGCAATTATCTGACCAATAATATGGCTGCTGTGCAGTTAATTGGACTAACAGACAACCAAGAAGTCTGAGCTCCAGGTTTGGTGCTCAGTGAAATTCTAGGATTTTATTTGGATGTTACTGAGCACTGATTAGCAGCTATCTGTGTCTGTGTGATGCTGCCATACAGTCTGTGGATGCAGACTGATAACCAAGCTAGCTAGCATTAGCTGATAGCATAGCACTCCAGCCATTCATCCAAATATGGTCACTTCTGGCTCCAAAAATCCAATACAGCTGCATCCAAAACACATCAAAATGCGGAGTTCATAATCAGTAGGCGAGGTCACGGAGACTGATACTGCACACACACAAAGGACCTCAAAGACTGTAACAAGGAATGGGAGACAACACAAGGTGGCAACTTAGACAGCAGAAATGTATTTCCAAAATTTGATTAACTTAAATGAATGTGCACTAATCAGTAGTGTAATGTATGTGGAAATCCAAAGTAAGAAACTGCATGCCAGCACAGGGCTGGGCAGAGGGGGGGCTCCCTTCTGAGAGTCTGTGCTCAGCTATGAAAGCTCCCTCATCCCACATTGCAGTCTGTCTCAAAGGGCCCAGGTGTAGCTCATTCAGCTAATTACCCTCAGATCAGCACCTGCACGACACAAAATAAACAAGCACAACCTCTAGGACATCCAGGCAACAGGGGTCATCACAGCAATACATTAAGAACATTTTTCACTTCTGTGGTGGCTTTACTTTTCAGAGCTGGAAGCTCTGTATGTACATCTTTTCTGCTGTCTGTATTTGTTTCCTCATTGTGTGTAGGTACCAAACACCATATCAGCATCTCCATCAAGGCTGCAGCAGCAGTTACTTTTCTTGGCAGCAGGTGGTAGAAACAACAGGCCTGGAAGTGGAAGCTGGAGCTGTTTTACACTGCTTCCCATCAATGACCGTGTGTCTCATTGTTTTGGTGTTGTACTCTGTAGGTGTCCAGTCAGACAGTGACACATCATCAGCGAGCAACAAGATGAGTGGGCAGAGCAGCGTGAAGCCTAATCGACCCTCGCTGGCCAAAATTCTCCTCAGTCTGGATGGAAACCTGGCCAAACAGCAGGCTCTGTCTCATGTGCTGTCAGCCCTCCAAATCTTGTATGCAAGGTAGGCTGTGTGCGGGGTTTGAAAAATCAATTTGTGTGCTAGAAGAGTTGCATGGAAAAAGCTCATTTTCTTTCAATTTTACATGTGGAAAAGAAAACGAGTAAAGAAACTGGAGTGACACTGCATGATATGAAACTCATATCTTCTATCTATTCATGGCTTGACTGGTTCGACTTCTGTATTTGTTTAATTGCTGCATGAGCAAACTGAGTGACTCAGTTCTAAACAGGAGGAGATGATAGTTTATGATCTCTGAATAAATTAAATAGCTGACAGCTCCCCCTGCCAGTCATTAGTCGGCGTTACCATTGACAGGATGTGTCGTGTGTTCCCACAGGGATGCCGTGGTTGGTGCGCTCATGCCAGCCAGCATGATCCTGCCAGCAGAGTGTCCTTCCACTTCACCTGTTCCCCCATCAGACTCTTCATCCTCATCCAGCGTGAGTGATGAAGAAGGTCCTCCTGTCCCACCAGAAGCTGAAGAGCGAGTCAGCCCAAATCCCTGGCAGGACAAGAAGGGAGAGGTGAGGAACACAATATACTCTATCTCAGAAGAACTTTATGGTTTAATAAATATCAGTGAGGGTGTTCTCATGCTGTTTGGCTTTTTTAATGCTGCCTCAACTGTATTTTGTGCTGATTTCCTGTAAAACTGTAACACCACACAGTGTGCATTTTTATCTATGATGACCAGGTGTGTGCAGCCATCAGCAAACCACATTTGGGTCCAATCTTGGAGTTCTCACAGGGCTTTGATCAGAGTTACAACTTCAGGTTTCTGCAAACAGCTTCTCCATTTTCATTCCTGGTGTTAAAGTTGTTATCCTCAACAATGTTTTAGCCTCAGTACAGTTCATTGGTTAGCACTGCTGCCACACAGTAGCGCTATCAGCATTGACCAAAAAATCAAATCCATCATTTGTAAGAAAAACAAACAAAAAAACTAAGTCCGTTGGTACAACAAAAGAACTTTAAACATATGAAAAACTAAGAGACCTCCTCTCTCCTCGCTCCGGCAGTGGTGTCTCTGGAGTCTGAAGCAGTGAGAGCTGCACTAAGGCCTACAACAAACCGCTGTTCTCACCTTGACAAACACAGGATGGTGTTTTTGGGGTGGACAGTTGCTCCGTTAACACCCCCCAGCACTGCTAACAACTTTTCTGGTGAAAATCCAGCTTTGCATTCTGTGCTGCTCAGACAAAATCCTGGGTTTGACCCTGGGCGGGGCCCTCCTGTGTGGAGAAGGGGTTTGTGTGGTTTTCTCCCTTTAAGTTGATGAAATATGATGCTGATTGTTGTGTGGAATAAATGTGATGATGTATGTTTTATTTAGCTTTATATTAAATTATTGTGGGCCTTTGTTTTGATTGGTTGTAAAGAGTTAACTTGACATAAACTGAGAAATCGAACTCAAATCTTTTACTTAAAAAAATGTGTCACCAATTACACTGGCAGCCAAATGTTTGTTGTATTTTGAGCACTAGGATGCTTGGATGTAAAAAGTTTGGCCTTGAATTTGACAGGTCCTTTATGCAGCGTGCATTGTGTTTCAGCTGTTGTTTTTGCCCCATTCAGTCAGCATCAGTTCATGTTTCTGCTCTGCCAACATACGCTTCAGTTAAGAGTAGCTACAAGAGGCAGAAGCTGCAAAATATGATTTCATTGTTGCTGTTTATTTACCTTTAATTTCATTAAGGTTTGAAGTGACTGTTTGTGATGTTGGTTCTTATGTATAAATCTCTAGGTAACCAGCTTTGAAAGAGGTGCATTAACCACTTCCACCTACACACGTTTGATTGTTTAACTATAAAAGCCTCATGCTAAAATAGTTATTGTGGGCAGAAATTTAATTATGTCAGTTTATTGAATAATTTGATATCCAGCTATTGGGAATAAATACTGGCTGCAATGCGTTCAGTTCAGCACTGATTACTGAAGTAACTGTAGTTTAAAGTAATAAAATGATCCATTACAGAGATATTAAATGCTTTATAGTCTGTTAGTTTGATAATTGAATGTGCTTTAAACCGAATAATGGAGTTTGGTGAACTTGCGTGTATTTGGTGTGTATGAACAGGTTCCCCCGTCCGAAGATGCCATCACCCCGTCCTCAGCGGTGACTCCCTCAGCCTGCGGAGCTTCCTCGCGTCCTTTCATCCCCGTCACCGATGACCCCGGAGCAGCCAGCATCATAGCTGAGACCATGACGAAGACAAAAGAAGTGAGTCTGTCTGACAGCAGGCAGAGGCGGTAACCCCAGCAATACGTTGTTAGCTCACAGTTTTTCTCTGGTTTCTGCTTCTCTTCAGGACTCTGAGAGTCAGAGTAAAGTGGTTGGTCCGGAGCCTCAGTACCTGGATGAGTTCACCAGCCTGCTTGTGCCCGATGACACACGAGTGATGGTGGACCTGCTGAAGCTAGCAGTGTCCTGTCGCTCTGGGGAGAAGGGCAAGGAGGTGCTGTCTGCCGTGCTGTCTGGCATGGGCACAGCGTATCCGCAGGTAACATGCTATATTCTCTGAAAGGCATTTGTGTGTGTGGGCCTGCAGTTTAACACTCAGCATCTGTATGTGTATCTGTGCAGGTTGCCGACATGCTGCTGGAGTTGTGTGTCACTGAATTGGAGGACGTTGCCACAGACTCTCAGAGTGGCCGTCTGTCCTCCCAGCCAGTCGTTGTAGAAAGCAGCCATCCGTACACAGACGACACATCGACCAGCGGCACTGTAAAGATCCCAGGTAAAAAAACAAATAAACACGGAGTGTGCGGGTCAGGTGATCTGGTGCACGATCGTTACCGGGATCTTACTGGATCTCAGTATAATCGATCACTTGGACGTAAACAACAACTTCTGCTTTGTCCTGCAGGTGCTGAGGGGCTGAGGATAGAGTTTGACCGACAGTGTTCGACCGAGAGACGCCACGACCCGCTGACAGTCATGGATGGAGCCAACAGGATTGTCTCTGTCAGATCAGGTGATGAGAGGAAGACATTAAACTTTACTCTCACAAAATACAGGAAATGAAAAATTAATGTAGCCGTGTGTTTCAGGTCGGGAGTGGTCTGACTGGTCCAGTGAATTAAGGATCCCAGGAGATGAACTCAAATGGAAGTTTACCAGTGATGGGTCGGTTAATGGTTGGGGCTGGCGCTTTACCGTCTACCCCATCATGCCTGCAGCAGGTGAGACATGATAGATGGCGCACTTTTCTGATGATAGCTGTTTATTGTTAATGATGCTGTACCTCTCACCCACACTCGTGCATGTGCCATACTACCACAGACACACACCCTGCGGTGGGCTGTGACTGAGCAGCAACCTACAGGCTGAAAAATGAAGCCTACCAAAACCAACATACAGTTGTTATGAAGGAGGAAATTAGCTACAGAGAGCAAACAGTTTTTGTATCAGGCTGTAAGCATGTTCATTTCTGCTGTAAAGTTTAACATGGGAGTCTATGGGGACTGACTCACTGCTGGAGCCTCTGGTGGACATTAGAGGAACTGCTGGTTTTGTTCCATAAATGTTGGCTTCATTTTTCCGCTCCCAGTGAATGGTTGTTTCTGACACAAGCATCTGTAGCTGCTTGCTGTCTGTTAGGCCTCAGCTCTGCTAGTTAGAGTCACTGAACGAGACGCAGTCTGAGCTTTCTGGTATTAGCCAATAACTTGGTGCTCCACCCCCACTTCGTGGCACCAAAATGCTAATGTTGAGATTTTAAAATGTGGAGTTCAGAACCCAGTGGGTGCTGTCATTGTGATATTATATACAGTCTATGTTTGTGACACATTCTTTCTCAGGTCCCAAAGACTTGCTGTCTGATCGCTGTATCCTGTCCTGCCCCTCCATGGACTTGGTCACGTGTCTCCTGGACTTCAGGCTCAACTTTGCATCCAACAGGAGCATTGTGCCCCGTCTAGCTGCTTCCCTTGCTGCTTGTGCCCAGCTCAGTGCACTAGGTACAGTATGCTGCTCCTAACTCACCAGAATAATCATTAACATAGTCCAGACAAAATTTTCACAGAGCTGAATTTGTCCTGTGTAGCTGCTGGTCACAGGATGTGGGCTCTGCAGAGGCTACGAAAGCTTCTGACCACCGAGTACGGTCAGTCCATCAACATCAACAGGCTGCTGGGGGACAGCGAAGGCGAAGCTCGCTCTATGGTGAGTACAGTTTCTCGATTCTCTACCATTTTTCGCATACTAATTTTCACAAAATTGTTGTCTTAAAAATGGTTTTTAAAAATAGTTTAAAATCAACAAAAGCAATCAGTTAAACTTGAAGAAACAGTTGCTATGACTTAATGTCCAAAATGTCTTTGTATTGTGTTGAAGAGATATTCACTGATGTTAAAAATGGGGCCAGACTGTACCTTTGTTATTCCAATTTGTACCACAAGATGGTGCAGAGCCAAGCGGGCAGTCCTCATCTATTTAGACAGGGTCTTGGTTGTATTAGTCAAAATAACTGCCCAGCGACAGATGGCAGCTGAGTGACTCGCTTCTCGGTAGACTTAGATATTACACACACAAGACTTTTCAGTTTTAATTTAATATGTGGTCACTGAGCACATGCAACTGATTATATGAATATAACTGATGATCTTTTTTCTTTCAGAGCTTCACAGGCAGCGCTCTGGCTGCTCTGGTGAAGGGGCTGCCCGAGGCTCTGCAGAGGCAGTACGAGTACGAAGACCCGATCGTCCGCGGGGGGAAGCAGCTGCTCCACAGTCCGTTTTTCAAGGTACACACGCAAGTGTTTTCTTGACAACACAGTGGCACCATAGTTTCCCTTTCAGAGGTTAATTTTAACACTTTGTCCAGGTGTTGGTTGCTCTTGCCTGTGACCTCGAGCTCGATACCTTACCCTGCTGTGCTGAGACCCATAAGTGGGCCTGGTTCCGCCGCTACTGCACTGCCTCCAGAGTGGCTGTGGCTCTAGACAAGAGAACATCATTACCAAGACCCTTCCTGGACGAGGTGGGTGTGCGCAGTGTGTCGTCTGTGCCGCCTTTCATTTTGCCCTAAAAATCCCTCTAATCCATTTCCTGCATCTCATAAAGGTTACAAAGAAAATTCGTGAGCTTATGGCAGATCATGAGAGCATGAACGCACTGCACGAGGGTCACGACTTGTTCAAACGTGAGCACGACGAGCAGCTCGTGCAGTGGATGAACCGGCGCCCAGATGACTGGACGCTTTCTGCCGGGGGGAGTGGCACCATTTATGGCTGGGGGCACAACCACAGAGGGCAGCTGGGGGGCATTGAGGGGGCAAAGGTCAAAGTACCCACGCCCACAGAAGCCCTCGCCACACTGCGGCCAGTCCAGCTTATCGGAGGGGAGCAGACGCTGTTTGCTGTCACTGCAGATGGAAAGGTGTGTTTGATTTCACCTGTCGTAAAAATCACAACCTGTGTGCCTGTAACCCCTGACACAGTGTACATGTAGGGTCACCCCATGAAAAAATAATCACTGCCTCCCACCTCACCTTTTTTCTTTTCTTTTTTTTCTTTGCACAATATTTTAGTAGATTTAATGAAGCCATGGGAAATTTTGCCTTCATACTATGAATATTTTCTGAGTTACAGGCCCTCAAAGTACACAGGGGTGGGTTCAAATGTTTTCCAGCATTTATTTTTGATGCCTGATAACTTCATAAGTAAAGCAGATATCCACATGAAGTTTTTAGGGTTGAAAAACATATTTAAGCTCTGTTAAAAACTGCAACCAAATCAATTTTACACCCACTCCAAGTGTCACAATCTAAAGTCATGGACTTGGAGGGCTTGTAACTTTGCATGGCTTCATTAAATATACTACAGGCATTGTACATTTAAAAAAGTAAAAATAATAATCAGCTGATTCTGAGGTAGTCAGCTGGACCTTCTTTTGGTTTTTTGTAATTTAACACCAGTTTATTTTCTGTCGATCCTCAGCTCTATGCCACAGGATATGGAGCAGGGGGCAGGTTGGGTATTGGTGGCACTGAGTCTGTGTCGACCCCGACTTTACTGGAGTCCATTCAGCATGTGTTCATCAGGAAGGTGGCTGTGAACTCTGGAGGAAAGCACTGCTTGGCGCTGTCCTCTGAGGGAGAAGTCTATTCATGGGGCGAGGCTGAGGATGGAAAACTTGGCCATGGGAACAGAAGGTTAAAACTACATCCACTTAAAAAAAAACCAAAACACTTTCACCTTCAGCTTTCAGTTCATAACATGCACATGTCCATAAAATTAAATGTCACTAAAAAAATGGACATAGTTTTTGTGCTAACTGAGTCTCCTCTTGACTTTAGCCCCTGTGACCGTCCACGTGTAATTGAGTCCTTGAGGGGAGTGGAAGTGGTGGATATTGCAGCTGGAGGAGCCCACAGTGCCTGCATCACTGCCAGCGGAGAGCTCTTCACCTGGGGCAAGGGTCGCTACGGACGGCTGGGCCACGGAGACAGCGAGGACCAGCTTAAACCCAAGCTGGTCTGTGATCATTTGACTCAGTTTCTCACAAGACTCAAAACATTTTGTGCTCGACTTGAAATGAGTAACTGTCTGTGTGCTTTATCCAGGTGGATGCGCTGCAGGGTCACAGGGTCATAGATGTCGCCTGCGGCAGCGGGGACGCCCAGACGCTGTGTCTAACTGATGATGACATGGTCTGGTCCTGGGGAGATGGGGACTATGGCAAATTGGGCCGGGGAGGCAGTGATGGCTGCAAAATCCCCATGAAGGTAAGAAGGATTACAGAGCACTGAGTACTGGAGGTGAACAGAGGCATCAGTTTGTACCTCTGCGTCTCCCTTCTCTAGTTCTTTCATATGGGAGACCACAGTCTAATGAGCTTTCTGTTTCTTTCTGAGATCAGTTTCCACAGCGATTACTGAAAGGTACTTACTGTAAATTATAAGTTGCTAAATACACAGAA
The DNA here is from genome assembly GCA_015106735.1 of Paratilapia polleni. Lineage (NCBI taxonomy): Eukaryota > Metazoa > Chordata > Actinopteri > Cichliformes > Cichlidae > Paratilapia > Paratilapia polleni. The sequence continues at coordinate 10,793 of VUQI01060530.1, read as the reverse complement.
GGCTGCGTTGTGCTGCCGGATACCTGTTCTTTGCGGTTTTAGGTTTAGGATTCAAAGGCAGTTAAAGGCCAGGGCAAGAGAATGGTGTCATGGTGCTGGCGTGGTTATGCTGGTACCACCTGGTTCCCACTTCAGGGTCCAGAGAGAGATGAGACATCATTTAACTGGAATACCTGATTACATTGGAGTGCTTACCTCAGGTTTTTCTCCATGTTTCACAGGAGAGCTTTCCTTCTTTTTAATCCGATCTACACTGATTTACAAACCTTTGGGCTTAGTGTACTGTATGTGAATTGTTGTAGCGTAAAACTTTCAGTACAGATAAAATCACGAGGACAACAAGTTCGGTTTACAGTGAGACTAATTGCCAGTCTGAAAAAGTGGTTTTTGAGGGATGACTCAAACGTAATCAGAGGAAAACTGAGAGCTTGTTAGAGGAGCACAGATTTCAGTAGGAGATGTAGAGATGAAGGAGGTCAGAAGAGGTGCTCAGGGGCAAGACCATGGAGAGACTTGTAGGTAGAGAGGAGTGTTGTACTTGAAGCGGTACTTCTTATTGGAAGCTAATGATGGTGGATGCATGTAGGTGCAGTGTGATGCTGGGATTTGATGTATATGAGAGGCCTTGCAGCAGAGTTTCAGACATGTTGTATCCTATCAGGACTTTTCTGTAAACTCAGGACAGGACTGATTACAGTAATCCAGGTGGGAGCTGACAAAAGCTTGGTGTTTCAGAGAGAGGATGGAGATGTTGTGGAGGTGGGAGTGTGCAGATTCAGCAATAGACTGAGTGATAACCAGGTTGGGTTGCAGGTATTACAGCCACCAATTGCAAGAGATACATATCCAACCTGCTTTAGCAGCGTCTTATGCTTGAATTATAGCACTGCGTTAAATTTTCGCCATAGTTATGCCATCACCCTGTACCCTCCACCAGTGGTGTTAATCGCAGTTTGAATGAGGGCCACATGAAGTTTACTGACATGCTTTAATAAATCAAAAGATAAAAATATCCTACATGTCCCATGTATTCTTATCTGGAATTTGGGCCACAACAAAATTCAATTAGTTGCCTCGTCATCATACGGTCAAGTACCTCAACTGCTGGCTGCATGCAGGTAACAAACTACATCCTTGTATAAAAGCAAAATAATCTTTGTTTTTCACATAATTATTAAAGGCCTGAATATGACAATTTAAGGATTGTGGGAAATTTCAATTAAAAAAAGTAAAAGATCTTTGATCAGGCTTCTCATGATGCACATAAAAATCTACAAATCATCTTCAGAACCTAAATTGTTTAAAATTTGCAAAGGCCCCCGGGCCTTGAGTTTGACGCATGCACCATACACCGTGACCTACGCTGTAGTCAGACGAAATGTAACTACATGTCACAGCGACACAGACCTTAACAACTGTTTGGTGTGTTTGGTAGTAATTTGCGGCATAAACACAAACTATTGATAAGCACAGGGATGGTACCTCAGGGAAACAAACTGTAATAGGCTGTATGCATCAGCCTGCTCATTATCTTAATGCAACAAGTAGTATTCTGCCACTTGAGACATATGTACCGTTTTTCTTATTTTTATAACTCACACAATCTGTGAATAGACTCATCTGGCTCTGAATCCTTCTCGCTGTCCTGCTCTTCAGTAAACTTAACTGTTATTCAAGGTTTCTGAGCTCCAAACCAACAGGATCAGCTCAGTTTCACTCATGATGGCAGAACAGAGTATAAATACAAACGACCACATAGTTCAGCATTTAATTCCCATAGTGTAGGGTCTGCAGGGACCTTAAATGACGCTTCAGAAGGCACAACCATGAGCTCTGTTCTGTAGCTGTTGAGTTTGAGAAAATTTGAAGATAACCCATCTCTCTGTTTGTTTGCAGATTGACTCTCTCACCGGCCTCGGAGTGGTCAAAGTGGAGTGTGGTTCGCAGTTTTCTGTGGCTCTCACTAAATCTGGAGCGGTGTACACGTGGTACGTACCGAGACGTATGTGATGTTTAGCTGCTGCAGTTGATGATGAAACGGCTCATTTGTGATGTGTTTGCTGTGTCCTTTAAAGGGGGAAAGGGGACTACCATCGGCTGGGCCACGGCTCTGACGATCACGTTCGACGGCCCCGACAGGTCCAGGGGCTGCAAGGGAAGAAAGTCATCGCCATCGCCACGGGGTCTCTGCACTGCGTGTGCTGCACAGAGGATGGTAGGAAACATGTTTTTATGCACGATTGTGCTTTTTGGAGTTTTATTTTTCCTGCTTTTGTACAAATTCTCTTAACCATTTATCTTTAAGTCCCAGCAGATCATCTTAGTCAGGTTGGATTGTAGCATCACAAAAGGTTTCGTTGTTGTTTGGCTCAGGAGAAGTGTACACGTGGGGCGACAACGATGAAGGCCAACTCGGAGATGGGACGACAAACGCCATCCAGAGGCCGCGGCTGGTGGCTGCGCTGCAGGGCAAGAAAATCAACAGGGTGGCCTGTGGATCTGCTCACACTCTGGCCTGGTCCACCAGTAAGCCCACTAATGCAGGAAAACTGCCTGCACAGGTACTGCGCTCACTGTGAAAGCACCTGAAGTAGAAAATTTGTTTTCAGCTTCCAGTAGATGGCAATAAAGTTTTACAGATAAAAGTATTAAAAACAAAAGAGTCAAAGCCAGATCAGACCAGATGATTAAATGTCTGTGTGGTGTGTTTCAGGTTCCCATGGAATACAACCACCTGCAGGAGATCCCCATCATGGCCCTGAGGAACAGGCTGGTGCTGCTGCATCACATCTCGGAGCTTTTCTGCCCATGCATACCCATGTTTGACCTGGAGGGTCGGCTCGGTCAGACAGGCCACGGCCCCTCTGTGGGGATCGACACGCTCAGAGGCATCCTCATCTCTCAGGGCAAGGTACAGCAGCATGGGACTCACAGACAGAAACAGATGGTGGAAACATGTGATTTGTGCTAAAACATCTTTTTCATTTAAACAGGAAGCAGCTTTCAGAAAGGTGGTTCAAGCCACGATGGTGAGGGACAGACAGCATGGACCTGTGGTGGAGCTGAACAGGATACAGGTACTTTTAGAAACACATGCAAACAAACTCGCATAATCGCTCACTTTCTTCTCCTTTCGAGTCTCCTGCCCTCCTTACGGTAGTTCCCTCCCCCTCTCTCACTCTGTGAGGCTGCGTTCCATGCTGGCTCCTGGCCGTTACATGTGATGTCTTTCATAAGGGGATTGTTTCATGGTGTGTGATCTGCTCTCCAGCCTGTCTGTGGGGAGTCTTTCCTCCTCCACCCCTTTCCCCTTCATCTAACTCGAGTTATATCTGTGGTGGGAAGAGCTGTCATATCCAGCTGGTCATGCACATCAGGACTTCCTCTCTATCGAGCAGGAAGTTGTTAAGCCCACAACAGAAACAGATCAAATCATAATCTCTCTTTTTTCCCTTCTTCTTCATCCTGCAGGTGAAGCGTTCCCGTAGCAAAGGAGGTCTGGCAGGTCCCGATGGAACAAAGTCTGTGTTTGGTCAGATGTGTGCCAAAATGAGTTCTTTTAGCCCCGACAGCCTGCTGCTTCCTCATCGCGTGTGGAAGGTCAAATTTGTAGGTATGTGTCCTTGCTGTGATCCCCCCCCCCCCCCCCCCCCCCCCGTCAGTC
>VUQI01060529.1:21291-36236 GCA_015106735.1 Paratilapia polleni | reverse complement strand
GAGCTGCTTGAATTCTTGCACCAGGAATGGCATAAAGTCACCCAACAGCAATGTGAAAGACTGGTGGAGAGCATGCCAAGACGCATGAAAGCTGTGATTGCAAATCAGGGTTATTCCACCAAATATTGATTTCTGAACACTTCCTAAGTTAAAACATTAGTAATGTGTTGTTTAAAAATTAATATGAACTTGGTTTTTTTGCATTATTTGAGGTCTGAAAACACTGGACCTTTTTTGGTATTTTGACCATTTTTCATTTCCTGCAAATAAATGCTCTAAATGAAAATATTTGTATTTGGAATTTGGGAGTTATGTTGTCGGTAGTTTATAGAATAAAACAAAAATGTTCATTTTACTCAAACATATACCTATAAATAGCAAAATCAGAGAAACTGATCATTTTGCAGTGGTCTCTTTTTCCAGAGCTGTGTAAATATATACACACACACACACACATATCTATCCATCTATCTCTATATAGATATAGATATATATACACACACATATCTATCTATCTATCTATCTGTGTGTGTGTGTGTGTGACAAACCAAAATAAGCCTTTATTTAAGTTCTCTTCACCAGGTTGACTAACGGCATTCTAGTAAGGCTAGAAACCAGTAAACTAAACTATTATGACCATAAACTCATCAGGAAAGTGTTTACTAAGGTTACAGATTCAGAGAGCTAAATGGTCATTTTCCCATTGAGCTCTATTCAATCAGACTTCTTTTTGCAATCAGTCGCCTCCTCTCCTGGCATTAGAAAAAATAAAGGTTTCAGGCAATGGCTTAAATTTTCACAGCTGGAGGTTTTAAACTTCATACAAAGTCCAGTAATCAAAAAATCTAAGTGATAACTTAGACATCATGTTTGCCTTTGAAACAGCTCTCCTACTGTTGGATACTTTTGTTCAAAGTCTGACAGTCTTCTAGTCTTACTGAGCATTTAAACTGCTTTTAACTACAAGCCAGATTCACCTTTTTGCACATATTCTGAAGCCCATCAGCAATTAAACTAACCTGCATATATATGAGAACATGCAAACTCCACACAGAAAGACCCCAGGTGACGAGGAGATTTGAAAACAGAATTTTCTATTTGTGAGATGACAGTGATTACCAATGCACCACTGTCCGCCCTACCTGATAGGTAGGCTGTGTCAAGCATCTTGGAGAACTTGCCAAAGTACATTTAGGCCTTCTTAAATGCTTCTGTCTCTTTGTGTAATCCCAGATTATTTTAAAATCAGGGCTCAATGGAAACCACGCCTGTTGTAGGACTCTTCTTATAGATGAGGAGATATTTAAGAATCTGGCAAGGTATGTGAAAAAAAAAAAAAATTTAAAAAAGAGGCTAAAAAAGAAGAAACTGCAGGACTGACTAATAGTGTAATTCTTGGTGGGTTCCTCACAAGAAAAACGTTTGATTTTACATTTTATTGAAAGACCAAAAACCTAAAAGAACTGGCTCTAGCATTACATTGACTTTTTCCTTTTGTTGCTGCTACAGAAGGTAGCAAACTGTTCTAAACAGATAAATTAACACACTAATGTGGTGGCAGAGGTGAAGAGGTTGGTCCTTTGCAATCGAGTCCTTTCTTAAAGAACTAACTCCAAACTAAACGGCCTTCTCTTTTGTTTTTTGTTTTTTTTAAACAGACCCTTAATGGAAACCACCTCAGGCCTGACAGATTCATTGCCACTTGTCCGTGAGTTAGGAGGGTACTTTTAGGAAGCAGAGCATGCAGACTGCAAGCAGCCAGAGTGGCATGGAACATTAACGTTTCCCTCCAGTTTGCTTTTCTCCTCTCCACATTACTTTTACAAGCTTTTGAAGAAGAAAGGGATATTTACTTTGCTGGGGACAAAAAACAAGGGCGGCGGATTCATTCATTTGAGATGTAGGGAGCCAAAAAGAAAAAAACAAAAAAAACTGCTGAGGTGTCCATTGCAAATTACCCTTCCATACTCAGTGGAAGGTATTTAACAATATTGTAATGGCATTCAGAATCCTTGAAATTAATAGACAACACATGCAAAAAGTACCCCCACATTAAATGCAGTGGTGATTTTTCCTAAGCAGCAACATCCATTATTTTTATGTCTCATCCACATTGGAGTTAGGGGTGTGGCCACTTTGATTGACAGGTGTCTCAACACAGGCAGCTGGAGCCGATCACCGTCTGCTAGGCTTCACCATTGCTAAGACAATGAACTGGACTTCTCAACCATTTGTGTAGCCAGAATGCTAAGGCTTCCACAATACAGAGTCCAAAACCAGTGAGTGACATCATGGTGGTTACATCCACCTTTTACTTACAGTCTATGGTTTTTCCTTGCTTTTCCTCATATTGGAAGAATGAATTAAAATCCTAAAGCACAAGAGAAACATTACCTACAAAAGTAACTGAGTCCTTTTGAGTACTGAAAGAAAAGAGTTCCAGTCAATTTTTCTGCACCATTAACTTAAAGTTCCCACATTTCTGTATGTGCAGGGATGCACACATCCAGCTTAAACGTCATTTTTATAACAGTGCAACAACACTAAACAACTTCAAACACAAAAGAATCCCACTGTTGACTGCTTAAAGCATGAGAATGTGTTTCTGTCTGTGCATGTTTTAGTAGACGAAGGGATCCTAACTGTCTGTATAGTAAACACAGTGAATCCCTGAGCTTAAACCATATAGGATTCACTCTTCCTAAAGCCTTTCTAAACCCCCCCACCGCTGGATCAAAGCCTGTGTTGTGAGCTTGGCTTTTAAAACAGGGGGGTTACTTTCTGGCCGATTGTTATTGCCCCTGAAAGTGCTAAGCCATGAGTGAGGCCTGTGTGGTGAATGCTGCTGCCAAGAGGAGTGTCTGAAATGTTTGTAGTCCTCCCTGCCATGTGTGCTGGGGATAAGGCAGAAGGCCTTGGCTTTAAATTGGACATGCATGTTGCATGACCTCACATTTGTCATGTCTGATTAAACCACACGAACACCACATAAAAGCGAGTTTTTGCTTTAATACAGATAACAAATTACAACACTGACTGCCCCCTGCTGTTCTCTTTTCACCACAGTCACCAAATGTCAGAATCATTTAAGGAAAGACCAAAGTTTTTGACTTAGTGGTGGAAATCCAACATGTTGCTCTCTATGCAAATGTTAGGAAGCCACGTGGTTAGAGGCTAAAGCCACTGACCAGATTGTAAACATAGCAATGCCTCTTCAGATGAACCCTGGAGGACTGTTTTTCATACAAGTTAGTAACCAAAGTGCTCAGAAACATAGTGGCATCAGCAGCAGATCTGATTTTTGGGGGTGCATGGAGTATATTTAAGTACTATATATCCCACATGTGAAATGAATTATGTAATGCTGCATGTGGGATGGTGCTGGAAGATTACTAAGAATGACAGGCAAAAATTACAATCCTTTAATTTACATCAGCCATAAATCTGTTAATTATTAATATAATTCTGGCATGATTGTAAATTAACACAAAGGTTGGCAAAACGCATTGTAAATAAATGCAAAAAACTGCAATATTACTTCTCATTTACAGTTGTTAAGATGTGTGTGGAGGTTCAATAAAGAGCTATCTCACTCCCAACTCATCACAGACACTTGCTCAGGATCCCTTGGAAGGATTGGATGACTCGATTCCTTTACAGGCTATACGCTATTGGGCAGGTCCATCGAATCCAGCAGCCTGCATCCTTGAAAATTCAGCTCCATAAATAAATAACTTTGGTGCCCAAATATACACAGAACAACTAAAAATGACAACAATAAAAGAAAAAAACTGAATGATACTGGACACCAACCTGAGTCTCCCGAGTGAAAGTCTAAACTTTTGTATAGGTTCTCTGTCGGTCTTTATACCTTCTCACCCAATAAGATGTTAATCTTCAGTGTGAGCATTGCATTATTCTGCACATTGAACACTAAAACTGTGTTAGAATAGAAAACAGAACACAAAGGCCTAGAAACCGGTCAGCGACCCCCTGGCAACCAGTGGTCACTAGGGAAAATGTGTTTTCCAACTAGTCAGCAAGTGGTTGCTGGCTGTCACTAGGTGAAACAGGTCAGTGATGCACCAAGAACCTCTTTGTGATTGCTTTAGTTGCTAGCAGATTGCTGCAGTCGCCCCTAGTTAGCATGAAAGACATTGATATGACTTGCAATAGGCCTAGGCTGCCGGGGGCTTCCCATGACGCACTGAGCACTTCCTCTTCCTCACTTCCTTTCACTCTCCATGTGTTTATAAACCCACTTGCATTTAATCATTAGCTATTATTAAACTCTGTCTCTCTCCCATAGTGTGTCTTTTGTCCTGTCTCCCTCTGCTCTCTTCTGTTTTCCCTCATCCCCATCCGGTCGCGGCAGATGGTGACGCCTCCCTGAGCCTGGCTCTGTCAGAGGTTTCTTCCTGTTAAAAGGGAGTTTTTCCTTCCCACTGTTGCCAAGTGCTTGCTCATAGGGGGTCGTCTGACTGTTGGGGGTTTCTGCCTAATACTGTAAAGTCTTTATCCTAAAATATAAAGTGCCTTGAGGCGTTGTTGTGATTTGGTGCTATATAAATAAAATTGAATTGAATTGAAATGTCTGCGAACACTCACCATTTACACCCCGAGCTGTAGTGAAACTTTAGAAAGTGTGACGCAAACTGGTTCACCTTCAAAGTAAAAGTTGTGCTTTACCGCTGCTACACATTTCAAAATGTGCAACTTTTACTTTGAAGGCAAATGCTCTCTGTTTCCAGTTTGCATCACACTTTTCACAGTTTCACTACCGCTCCGTGAGCAGTTCGCAAATGTTTGCAGACATGTCAGCGTCTTCGATGCAAACTACTGGCAATCACGGCAACCTGCTAGCGACCAAAGCAATTGCAAGGAGATTTTCGGTGCAGCACTGTATACCTCTTTTTGAACAATTTCACCCAGGGACTGCCAGCAATCTCCTGCAACCGCTTGCCAATCATGTCACGGAATACACACTTTTCCCTAGCGACCGGCGGTTGTCAGGGAGTCACTGACCGATGTGTCTAGGCCTGTGTGACTGAGGCCTTACTCTTGTAACACTTTTGTCCATTCCTGTACAGCATTTACACCGAGCCCAAAGTTTTTCAGTTAAAAATACATGAAGGAAGAAACACTTGGAAACAAGTTCTCTTAGAAAAGGTGTGTCAGGTTAGTCAAACTCCCCACATTAAGTGTGTCCCTCATATTCCTTAGTTAGTTCCAGCTTGACTTCACGTCTTATTTTCATTGATGCCATTTGTCTGCCCCGCACGTGCCGTTATGCTTCCAGAAAGCCATGACTGCTGCTGTGTTTGCAGTCATGACCATTCACTGTTAAGATTTATGTATGGTTGAAAAACAAATTTCACTTTTATATAATGTACAAAATGGAGCCAAGGAAAAGATTACAAGCAGGACCTATAGAAGTAAAAAAATGTTTGTGTGTGTGTATTTGTCTGTGTGTGGTGGTGGCGGCGAGGACACCGCGCCTGCTGTCTTCAGACAAGATACACCCACTGAACTGAGCTGCATTTCTTCACAGCACCCACTGTAACCCATGGCAATGGCGAACCTGCCCAGCAGCCAGGCATTATGCAAATGTAAATCACGCTCGACTGGCCACAAGACTGTGTTTGTGTGTCCATCGCATGGCTTCACATTTCACCCAAACTTTATCGGTGCCAGTGGCCCTTTTGTCTGCTTTAATTGAATTAACTTCTCAGAAACAGACCTTGTTGCAGGAGAGCGATGGGACGTTGCACAGCCGTCACCCCGGCATGGGAGCTTTTCACTGTGTTTACAGTGGAATCATTTCATGCTTTAGAAGAAAAGGGGCTGTCTCTTTTACTTGATTTTATAACTTGGTAATTCTTATTTTTTTAAGAGCTACATGGCACATTTGTCACACAGTCACAAAAAAGACTAGGAAATGCACCATCACCACCATCAGACTTGCTCACTGTCTGTTCTGCTCCCTGAAAAAATTCTTGCAAAGAAAATAAAAAAAAAAGGTAATTTAAGCTCCCAAAAAATTCTTTCCTCAACCAGCTTGCTGGCTTTAGTAATGCATTCTTGCATGAGCAAAGTTTTTTCAGCCAAATTTAGAAGAATTTATTATTGTTTCACAGGACATTTATGTCTCTGCTCCTCTCACTGCTTTGAAATGGGTGGGGCTCACTGAGACTAACTGTCGGCCACATATTCCTGCACATCAGTCAACATCTAACAACATAAAGTAAATCAAATCCGACTAAACCACATCCACATAAATTAGCCTTGTTTTTTGGATATTAGGTGCTGAAGAATTTCACAAATTGAGAGGCAAAACCCCCCACACAGTTTAAGTAATGCTTTAATTTACAGTAATTATTCCTCCGTTTAAAGCCATGGGCATTTGTGTGCAATTATGTGAGTAAATCACAGCTTAAGGTAGAAAAACAGTCAATGGCAATGTCCCCATCTGCTGGTTAAAAAGCACAGTATCATTAAAACTGTACTGAGGAGACCTGACCTCCACTTTGAAGTGTCTGAAAGCCGACGTCAGATAAAATGCAGCACTCTGCTGTTGTTTTGTCTACAGGGCACTGTTTGAAAGAAGGAATGTGTTCTGCCTTTTTTCTTTCACTTTGACTGTGGACAAAGTGGTGTGGAGTCCCACCCAGATGCCAAGCAAACAGTATGACATGGTTTTCTCTGGCAGATAAAAGAGTTGTGGAAGTCCAAATGTTTGGCCAGTCTCTGAGATAATGTAGCGCAAACAAGTTTCTGCCATCTTGATGTGTTTGATTCATGCAGACTTGCAGACTTGAATGGACTTGAATTCTGCAGAGTGATCTATGGTGCTTAGAATAAGGCTGGCATTTAAGTTAGATGTGCATCAAACAGAAAATAACTATGGCTCTTAGTTGAGCCTATCTAAGCCCCCCCCTCACAAAAAAGTTGTGTCTGGTGTCAAAAGAAACACATTCATTCAGAGAGTCAACAGAGAATTTAAGGAATAAAAGGCCTGTCCTGCTTTTCAGGCTGCTCATTAACTGGCAAAGCATGATGTTGCTGTCAGTGCTTCCTTCTCTGAGTCTGTTCAGGTCAGACACATTGTGCATCCAGTCCAACAGTGCTAAGGCCTGTTGAGATTTGGTCTGACTGTGCCTTTTGGAGCCTCTCTACCTCTGTTATCCAGCTTCATATTAAATTCATCACTCCTGGTAGGTGGCAAAAACCCGCCAGTGTTTACAGAGTCTGTCAGTTATATGTTAGACTTTATGAAATTGTTTGCGCTAATGAAGGTGGGCAAGCAACACAGGATTTAACAAGCTATAAAATTTTCTAAATAAAGCTTGACAGTTTAATATGATGCAACATCACTTTCCATGCTCCAATTTTCAACAGTTAAAAAAAACAAAAATGACACTTCTAAAGCAGCACTTCTCAGTTATTTTCAAAGGAATCACTGACGTCGGTCAGGATCGTCTATCCATTGTCTTAACTAATCCATTTCCAGATCGCTGGAGCCTATCCCAGCTATCATAGAGGGAGAGGTGGGGTACACCTGGGACAGGTCACTAGTCCAGGGAAACACACACTCACGTTCATACCTACGGCCAATGTAGAACCATCAGTTAACCTAATGTGTAAATTTGGACTGTGGGAGGAAGCCGGAGTACCCGGAGAGAACCCACGCAACCTCCACACAGAAAGGCCCCAGTCGACCATCAGATTCAAACCCATTACCTCCTTGCTGTGATGGGACTGTGCTGTCTACTGTATCACTCTTACTGACTGTTATTCCACCTGCAGTAATTTAAGGTTTAATTTTGGTGGTATGGCTGTGTTCTGGGAGTCAAAGAGCAGCACTGAATACAGAAGGCATCAGTGCATCAGTAACGATAGACATTTCACTGATAAAGTGAGAAACAGGCTGTATAAAAATGATGGACAGAGCCTCAGAGACATCACCCATTGATTAGTTAAGTCCTACTGTAAAGCCTGGAACATTTTGGCCGTCTTGGTGTTTTGGAACCACACGTGAAGACTGAGAGGTGGATCCGCCTGAGAAACCGAGAGACTCTGTATACTCATACACTAGCCATCTTCAAAATCTCCTTTCTGGATGGTTCAGAAATCCAATTTGTTAACACCTATAAATACTTGGGTATCTGGCTTGACAGCTCCTTGTCCTTTGACGTGCATATTAACACCTTGCTTTCCAAAATAAAATCCAGGATTGTTTTTTTTTGTATCATAACAAATCATCTTTTAACCACTCTGCAAAGCATGTACTGGTTAAAATGTCAATCCTTCCGATCTTTGATTACAGCGATATAATCTATAGAATCGTTTCAAAGAGTCTTCTCAATAAACTTGACGTCATCTACCATACTGCCATTCTCTTTGTCACTGGCGCTCCTTTCAGCACCCATCACTGCAGTCTGTACTCTCTTGTCGACTGGTCATCATTTCATTCCCGCAGACTGATCCATTGGTTACAGTTTATTTATAAAACCTTAATTGGTAAAGCCCCTGCTTACCTCCACTCTACTCAATATTCATAACAGTGACCATAACTTATGTTTCAATAACCACATTAACTTACTCATTCCAAAAGCCGTACCTCCCTTGGCCGTTTCTCATTTCAATTTGCAGCTCCTAGTGACTGGAACTGTCATAGTCCTGCACTGGTTGCTTTGGAATCTCTAACTCTCCCCAAGGCCTGGAGAAGCTGAGCAGAGACTCTCCACCCTCTGGGTGGAGTCCAGATGTCCACGCCTCACCAGGGCCACCTGCGATTCATCAGCCTCATTAACAGTCTGCATTTAAGGACCAATCCAAGCATCCAGCCTTCACAAGATTGTCTGCCTCCTTTGTGTGGTAATCAGGCTCACCTATGTTTCTCCTGCAAACCAGTAGTGTCTCTATGCTTACCTGTTTGTCTCCCTGTTTCCAGTTCCGGGTTCCTTGGTTAAAGCGTGGACTACTTGTCAGAACCTCTCACCTGTTTCAGTCGGGTTGGTCTGTTCCTTCTGTGGATAATCAGTAGATCACTTACCTCTGCAGCCTGCCTGCCTGCTCACCCTCCATCGCTCTTGGGAAAAGCAACCAGTGGCTTCCTCCCCCTGGACTCCTTATCCAGCTCCCCAAGTAAGCACGCATATAACACTGTTCACTTCTCTCATAGGAGGCCTCCTTCCTGGACTAACTGCTCTCTCCTCTCCCCTAGAATCTTCTCCCTGTGGCCAGCTTGGCTTCCCTACGTTGTCTCAGAACCTCCATTCAGAGTTACCGCCTTTATTGTCAATAAACTTGTCAGCTTGGAGATTCAGTCTCTTTGAGTCGTGCTTTTGAGTCCGCCATTAGTTAACGGGCCACGGCCCAGGACAGGGCCTCCACTCTCTACTCAATTTGCAACAGAAACTAAAACTCAGTTCGCTCGTTCCTTTTTCCTCGTTTACAAACTTGTTACAAAAAATTATCTGTGGTCGTTTATTGCTCCTTGGAATCATAATATATTATAGAATATATTATAATTTTATATTGTTTTACATTTTTTATATGAAACTGTGTATATTTGATATAAAATTGTGTAAACTTAATATGTATTAATGTATGTTTTATGTTGTCTTTGTTGCCCCTGGCCCAGGTCGTCATTGTAAATGAGAACTGGTTCCCAATTGACTTACCTGGTTAAATAAAGGTTAAGAATAATAGAAACAGAAACTGCTTAAAAGGGGGGAGTTTGAGTGGAGGTGGGTTGCAAAGCAGCTTGTAGAGGCAGCAGTAGACTAAAGCAATCTGCCAGTGGTATATAGAGGAAGGCATCATCTGAGCCATCAGCTAATGTAGGCTGGTACTGAAATCAGCTGTTATCAGCTAAAATACCCGAGCTTGACTTAATGCACACTGTTGTATTATATCATGGTTGAATGAATAGATTACTAGCAAGTTTAAGCATTTAATGTGTCACAGAAAAATGGTTTTATAAGAACTCAACTACTACCCTACAATTACCTGATTAGAAAACAATCTTAAGGTGGCTTTTTTTTTTTTGTGCGAATGCATGCCCTGGGCCTCAGTTTTGGCAGCTCACCTCTTTTATTCCATAAAAGACCCCGACATGCTGAGAGCTAATCCCAGAGTCTAAATTTAAGAATGCACATGTGTTAAAGGCTTGGCTACGGTGGAGCTTAGCAGTAATATAAGACAATGGCACAAAAGAGATCTGAGGAATGTGCCACAAAAGTGAAAGTGCAGAGAGAGGAATGCCATCCAGTGAAGCGATAAGTAACAGTGTCGCGGTGGAAGGAGCTGTTCACTGATAATGCAGCCATTAAAGCAACTTGTTCAGCTTCATCTAAAACTGTTAAAAGGCACTTTATCTAACAATAGACTGTTAAATCCATTATTGTTATCTCAGAAAGGAGAAGGCCAAGCTTTCCGGAAAGATAGTGTGTAGCAGGGAAACAGATTTAGCTGTTTTTTTAACCTGTAAACTCTCATGTAATGTTATGCTGCTGCAAGGATTAAAGATCATTTATAGTGCGAGCGCAAATTCAAACATACATCATTCAAAATAAAGCACATTTAGGGGAAGACTAACAGTTTAAAGCAACATAGTGCAAGTGTAAAATGTGACTCTGTACAACTCTATTGTTATGTAACTATGAGTCAATGTCATTATCCCACGTCAACAAGTACTATATTACTTGCATACCCAAAGAAATATTAGCCTCCAGTAGGAGTTGATACACAGACCTAACAACACAATACAATAAGGTGGAGGTATTCAGGCTATTTTCAGAATCATGCCACGAAGCTGCCAAGGCAGATAGGCACGCAGAATGCAAAGAAGCAGCAGATTATGTTCTCAGAACTCCTGTGACTACCCTAATGTAAAATGAAGTGGGATTAAAGGGTAAAACCCCTCAATTTAGGTAATCCAATATGTCATTCTTTCAGTCTGGGAAAGTCCATGAAGAACCACAGAAACTAGACCCGCATTAAAGCCAAATGCTTTTAGGCTTTTACACCCATTTACTGCCATATGTATTCATTTGCTGCTTTGCTCTGATGAGTGTTTTCAAACAGTCGTCTTTGTCCCACACAAATATAACAAGGCAAACCTGGAGACAATGTGCAGAAAAAAAACAACTTAGTCAAAAATAATGATTAATATTTCAGTCGCTAAATCTCCAATTAAATACAAATCTTTGTCATACTTATTAAAAAAACAACAACTCTAAGGAATCCTGGGTCTGTGTAATGTGGCCATAAAAATGTAAGTTTTGTTTTACGAAGCTGTTTTAGTGGAACTGAACAGTTCCCTTTCTAAAGTGCTTCAGATTGAGAGTTGAGGACAAAAATCATGTGTCCCTGGTCTATAAAAATGCATTAGACACTATATCCAGAGCATGAATGAGGCTTCGGCAGTCTGTTCTAGCCTCAGTCAAACTTTAGCACAGAACGAGGACTCTGGATTTTGTCCTTTATCACAGGTGTAATGTTTCCAACACTTAACCTATGTTTTAAAGGGTCAGCAAGAGCAGCAAATTTTACAACAGCATTTAAACTACAGCTCAAACTACATCACGCATAAAGACGTTTTACCACACCCCGTTTAGGACGACATTAAGGGGTTATTCAACATGTTCTCGAATGCTGCTGTTCTGTCAGATACCGCTGGCGTCACAGAGGTAAACATAAGATGTAAGAGTTAACAACTCTTTTTTTGTTTGTTTTACAGAGTCTATATCAGGAGGCACTTATGACCTTTCAGCTTCTAAGGCTTATGACTTTCTCAACCATCAGCCAGGAGACCCCGTTTGTGTCTCTTTGAAAGCATTTGTGTTTTCATACTACACTCTGCAGAGCTCCAAACCTCCTCTGGCATTAACATTAGCACAAACACTGTGTGCTGGGAGCTCCATGGCATGGATTTCCAAGGCCGAGCAGCTCCCGCAGGTATAATGTGTAGATAGCCAAGTACTTTTGTCAATAGACTGTATGTTTCTGTTGGGTGGGTTATGCACTAAAAACTACTCGGTTAAGTTTCAGACATGATCGAGGATTGATTTAAAATACTTCAACTTCACAACATTACCCCTGCACACTGAAAAGTGATGCTTACCCAGTGCATTTAAATGTGACAAGGGGTATTTTGCAAGCATCCATTTGTGAAGACTGGGGAGTCTTAGCACTGCTAGAATATAGAACCGACAAATTGTGCTTAAAGGTGGGAAATAAGCAGCTTTGATGAAACAGCAGTATCTGACCACCTGTGAATGAGAACGGGCTGGTTTATCATCATGTTAAATAATCAGGATTACAATTACTGGCCAGAATAATTGTGATTGTGATTTTTGCTGTAATTGAGCAACCCTATGACACAATTTTATTTAAAACACACACACACACACACACACACACACACTTATTAAAATCAAATGCAACCAGAGTCATGAAAAGGATAGCCATCTGTAAGTATAAAAGATATAGAAAATCTGCAGACACATTCCAATCATCTAGATATCATTTTATCGCCCCACCCTAGAAGTGAGAATCAAAATAGAATCTGTATATTTTCAGCTTTAGTGTGAACACGGCCTTGGAGCCCTCATAAATAAACTCCCAGCCAGCCTATACAATATAAATGTGTGGCATGTTGTGGTGCTTGTGTAGGATTTCAGGCGCGTGCAACACATGTGCAGAATCGCGTCCAAGAGTGTGATTTAATTAAAGATTCCTTCGCCCAGTGCATGGGGTGGGACACGCCTGCTCTCATTAACAGGGATCAGGACAGGAACGTGAAACATGTGCCTTTTTACCCTCCCTCTCTCTCTTTTTTTTTTTGGTTTTCAAATGGTGGGCTATTGAGTTTCTATTCCTGTTCTACTAATAATAAAGGTATCAAGAGCTTACACGACAGAACGATCCACTGTTGTGCCCCTGTGTTGTGTTTAAGGTCCTAAAAGCCACCATACGTGTAAAAAGAAGAGCTGTATTTATACAAAAATATGGATCACGAATCAGTTTGATGTGTCAGTGTGAATGATTTAAAGGCCTGGTGTCTAGTTATAGAGTTACATAATCCAGTGAGCCCATTACTTTCTATACAATGCTTTTTATGTACCTTGGACACTTTATAGTTACATTTCATGATGCCCATTATGTCTTTTTTACAGTCCTGAAATGACATTCCAGTGCAAATACCTACGAAATTCCTACTAAGTGGAATGTGTAAGTATGCAAACCTATCCTTTAAAAAAAAAAAAACAGTGAAGGCAAACTAGCAACAAAGATCTGCCTCAGCTTGTTACAAGCATTAGTGCAAAATAGAGAGAGAGGGAAAAAAATCTGGGGTCTTTCTTCCTGTGTGTATTCAGAGTAAATGCACCATGTCAAAGGGGGGGATTTATTACGTCCCTAAAGAAAAACATTCTCCCGATGATGAAAACATGATTGGGCGACCTGGGTAGCCCAGCCTAACTTCTGCTCCACTGTCACAGTAATTACCCTTGGAGCCCTGTGGCATCCGACCTTGGTGAAAAAGACCCCGGGAAAAGAGAGGAGGCACAAATATCAACAAAAGACACATTTTGAGGCAAAAAGGATGCGACCTGGGAGAGCCGAGCTGCCTGTCCATCACTCGGAAGTGTTGTGAATGGCTACAAAAGCCCCCAGAGTGGGACTTTGTGGGATTTCAACGTTGCCAAGAGCGAATGCCACATCGCTTTGCCAAGTATTAGGAGCGAAGACAAGAAAATCCCCCCCCACACACACACACACAGAAATATCAACAAAACTGGAGCATAAAAAGGCTACATTCACGGCTACACAAAGCCACAGAAGCTGGATGGTATAAGGCTAAACAGAGTGTATTATGTAGTACTGATGCCACAAGGTCTGAGGCCGAGGTGGAAGTAAGATCTCAGCTTTACATTCCAAGAAAAGAAGCAAACAACTGGGGCTCTGGAGGGAAAATTTAGCTGCTCTCTGCCTTAATCTATCATCCTGACTGTCATTCTATCCACTGTGCTTTGCCAAGTGAATTAAAGACACTTTAAGAAGCTCATTTTGTATCCCTTTATCTTCTCGTTCCAGAGGCTTTGTGGACAACGTCACGCATCGCTGCATCATAATGTCCTGAAAGGCTATTTGGAAAAGAAATATCCGCTCATCGGATTCACACATCCTCTGCCCGTGAGGCTTCAAAAGTAGAAAGCTGTTTGATTCCCAAAAGAAATAAAAAGCCAAAAGCTGGACAATTCCATGCCTGCTGTTGACACAAGAACTTCTTGGTGTACGTGAATTAATGCATTATTTGATATTTTCATGCCAAATAGTTACAATTTGCTATTATTTAAAAAAAAAAAATACTTTCCTTTCTAAATCTCATACAACTCAAATAACTTTTTTTTAAAAAGCATTAGTGTATTATCTCGGTAAATTCAAGAGTGACAGTTGTTACTTACAAGGTAGACAAGTTCCTTCAAGTATACTGCTTTATATCTGAACAAAACATACTGTACATGTGAGGTGTTTGTTACTCTGTCCAATAGACAGTAAAAAAGATGGACGCAGCCTCCTGGTCTGAAAAGTGGAGCTGACAGCGAAGTGCCTTAAACCTGCATTCTTTTTAGTGACCGCCAGGCAGTGATACCTGTGTCTGCAAAAAGATTCTGGTCCTACAGAAGTCTATGAGAAAATGGCCCCCAGACTTGACCTCTGGAAACACTTTCCTGTGTTTATGTGCTTAGTCACTCATTTTAGGTCATAATAAATAAAAACATTAAATAGATTTTGTAAATTTTGTTCACTCTAAGTGTCTCTAAACAGGATTATCCAGGGTATGCTCATTGGCTAACAACCTGTGACTGACAAGTCGTTAGCCAATGAATGTGCAGTTTCACAGTCAGATCTTCTCCTCGCTCACTGAATCCAGT
>VUQI01060529.1:4653-18645 GCA_015106735.1 Paratilapia polleni | reverse complement strand
ACATTTCATTTTAAAAAAAAAAAATAAAAAATAAAAAAAAACAACCTTTTTTTTTAAAAAAAAAAAAAAAAAAAAAAAAAAAGAGTCATGACCGAGGGGTGGATCTGACTGAGAAACCGAGGACACTGTGCATGCCAACATTATAGGAGCTTGTCAACCAAAAGGCAGCCACGATCGAAAACATGCCCTGTTTTATTGTGCATTTTACTCTGAGAGCATAATTTACTAAATGAACATTAGACTATGATAAATAAGACCTGAAACTAGTGACTGACAACATAAACTCATTTTAATGAGGTCATAAATCAAGAGAGAAGCCGGGTGGTTTTCTCATAGACCTTTATACAATCAGATTTTTTTATTGCAACCGAAGGAGTCGCCCCCTGCTGGGCAAAGGAGAAAACTCCATCATAATTTTTTTTTTCAGCTAGCCAAGATAACATAGAGGGCACCTTTGGTCAACAAGATCCATTAAAAAGATGTAAAATATTTCTGTAGGTGAACATCTGGAACACTTTCTTTTACTCCTTTCTCCAAAGGTTTCTCACCCCGTCCACTTTCAGTGTCACACAACCCAGGTGTCAGCTGACTGTTGGCTTCAGCTCTCCATGGGTAGTGTGCAAGTCTCCAGAGGTGCGTGAGTGCACCTTCGGCCTCTTCAACTACAACTAAATCCCATAGTTAAGGCTGTGAGCTGGCAGAGACCTCATAAGATGGGCTTTACAGTCAAAAACACCCACTATCTCACTCCTTAGGCAGGAGTGTTACAAGCACAGCAGCAGGATCCAACCAATAAAAATTAGTTCATGCCCTGACCTCATGACCCCTGATGGTCTGGTCTTAGGAAAGCTCTAGAAATACCCCTGCAAATCCTAAAAGCAGTATCCAAACTTTATAAAAAAAACTGCTTTATTTAATATAATCCATATAAGTCCTCAAAATCAACCACAACCTACAGGGCAAAGGAAACCAAGCACTAGGCTTCATTTAAACTGAGCAATATTTTTTCTTTGAATGCAGTAACTTACAGCAGAATGATCAGTAATTTGACAAATGGTCAACAGTACTGCTGATCCGGCTTTGAGTTAACTGTTCCAGTTATCTGGACCTACACAACCAAACCAGCGCTGCTTTGTATAGAACTGTAAGGGAGAGCTTCTCCCAGCGCAGGAGCTAAAACAAACTGTTCACTGCCTGCCCGGGCGGCCAAAGTACACAGCAGCACTAGCACAGAAAGTCAACTGAAGCCAGATTTTTCTCCAGGATATTGGTTGACCAAACAGAAGCCAGACATTAGTGGATTGTGGGCATTTATAAAACAGGTAAGCGGCCTCTAAATGCAGGTCCAAACAAAAACATGAACCCAACTGTTCTCTTTCGGCCCTGGTAGTCAAAAACAGATTTATTTACCTTTAAAACACACAAGTCTCAGTTCTCAACTTTTGGCAACAATAATTAACTTTCATGCTAACAAAGCACACTTTGTTTACATGCAAATGTGCACGCTGTGTGTATCTTGTATGTATTTTTTAACCTCAAACTACACAGAATTCACTTATACAGCAACTTTATCTCGACACCAGTGTCAAGTATTTAAATTACCTCTTTGACCGTCTATTACTGCAATGCTCAATTTACTGTCAGCTTATCTGGTGTGTATGGCACGTGCCACCAAACAATAACCCACTTGACAAAGCAGCATACATAGCAATAGACCTTGCACCGGAGTCATGTTTCCCTCCACGTGATGAATCCACTCTTAATATACCCACATGGCTTGGTCTGCTAAATATCTCTTAGGGTGTGCCCTGGCTGGCTTCACAAAAAGTATATTTTAAAAGGCAGAGCAATTACAAGGATGCAATAGCCTACAAATAGATGTGGATTTCCTCTAATTTAAGCTGAGGCACAGACACTTGTGCAAGTTAACTGCCATTGTAGAGTCTGTTTCCTGAACATATAGAGCCAAAGTAGAGAGAGAGAAACTGGAGGAAAATAGGAGAAATCTGTGCAATTTCTCACTCAGACTTCCAGCTAATACCTTTTTTCACCAGCTTGTCTAAATAGCAGAAGCTTTTCAGCAGTTAAAAGGAGAATGAAACAAGGTGATTCTTTTTTTTCCTGTACAGCTACTTTTTTTACATCAGCTGCTCACCACTTGTCACCAGGAATTCAATTGGCTATTCTGAGCTGGAAGCAGCTTGCCACAGTTTCGTATGATGTGGCTACTCTAGCATTTGCTTCTGGGATTCAATCAAACTGAAAGGGTTGGTGCTAGTTTGGATCATCAGGAGGGAGTCTGTGTTGGGATTGGTGACTATGCTGTTAGACGGTTGCTGATATCTAGCCTTACCTGACTTCACAGGTTTGCTCCCCAGAACGTATAAAAAAAAAAAGAAAAGTCACCCTTTGATTTCTGGACACAGCATTCGGAGCCTCATCATTCGCATTTTGCCCACCGTCATGTTTTTTGTGGAGACTGGAGTGAGCATATTTAGACCAAAGGTTGGAGTGGCAGACACACATCAGCTCTTAAAAGCACCAACATCACAAGCATGGTCGAGAGGTCCAGTTCAGTGTCTGAAATCAGCGGAGCTGAAGCCTAGCAGACAGCTAGCGGCTATCTGTATCAGTACACCCCTGAATCCAAGTGGCCACATGCCTAACTTTAAGCCTCAACAAAATCCAAAACGGGTGACTTATAAACAAAATTCACCCACTGCACAGCTGGTATGAAGGGTGAAAACATACAAAGACTACACCTGTTTTTTTATAGCAGGCTGTAAACATGTTTATTTCTGCTGTAAAGTTGGACATTTTAACATGGGAGTCTATGGGGACTGACTCACTTTTGGAGTACTTTGTCAGTACTTGTGGGCCATGTGAAGGAAGATCAACAAGAAACGGCAAACTGCTTATCCACCTTTTAAACTTTACAACTGGCAAATTACTGATCCACTAACCATAACCCAAAGGCACGCAGTCAGGACAAGCAAGGAAGCTACTCATTGTATAAATGTAATTAAAAAGGACAGCTCACTCTGCTGGGTGGGAGAATGGACAACCACCTCCATAAATGCGGTTACAAGTAGGGTAGCTCATCCTGTCAGGTAGGCAATATCTCTCAAAATGGTTTATTCCTTCTAGAAATCTGGTTAGTTGATTCTGTCAGATAGGAACTATCAAAACAGACTACTACTTCTACAAATGTGGTTAAAAGTAGAGCAGCTCATTTTGTTGTCAGCTTGTTAAATGCCTACCAGAGTGGACTCGTCCCTCTAGAAATCTGGCTATCTTACTCTGCCAGATAGGAAGTATCTGCCAGAACAGGTTACCCCCTCTAGAAATGTGGTTAAAAGTAGGGTTGGTGATCAAATAATGTGCCCTCCTAAAACCCCAACAGACCACCTGAGCCACATCCACCAGGATACAAATCTACTCAGTGGTGCTCTCTGGAGCTCCAGCCGTTACCTTACAAGCATGATCCCGCTGATCCAGCCTAGCACCGATCTGACAGAAAGAAGGAACCGTAACAATGACCAGAAATATCACTGACGTAGTAGCTCATCCCGCTCACGATCCATGCCTAATCACAGGTTACTGTAATGTGTGAAGTACAGAAAGAAAGTTTTAAGTTTTGTTGCCATTGGTTGGCTGTTTTGCACAAACTAATAAGAATTAAAATCCATAGAAAAGTCAAGGAGGCTCACAGTCATATCCAGGACAAATTTACTTCATTTCACTAAAATCTGACCAATACTGTAGCAGGAGTGGCGATTCTTGTGAAAATGGAAAAGTGCTCGTAAAATGACAAATGTGACCGTGACCTCGCACACAATTTGGGTGAAGACCCATTAGGTGATCATTATGTACAAGTTTCAGTGAACTCTCACCAATACTCTAGAAGGAGAAGGAGTAGCGAGTCTTGTGAATTGTGGATGGACAGACGGACACCTCGCCATCGCCATAGATCGGATGAGCTAAGAAGGAACGTGGATACACAAACAATTAGTCTGTGTTGTTTCTGACAGATCTAACAACCTTTTCTCATTACAAAGGGTTGTTTTAAAGGTGTACAATAAAAACACAAATGTAGCTTAACTTCTTAATCAGGTCACTGGAAACCCATGTGGGCGTTAGAGGTTTAACATCCACCCCTTTTAATACAATGTACAAGCCTTCAATTGAAGAGTAATATCTTCTAGTTTCTGAAAATGTGCCAATTCAGCATGTGGCCAAAACAAAACCCAACCCCAATCCCAGACTGGTCCTCAGGTGACAACTGATACCAGGTTTTAACAGTATTTTCCAATGTGTTTCTGAAGTATTTTGCAAGTTATGTCTGTAAAGCAGTACAACTTATCTTTGTCCTTTAGTGCCATTGTTAAAAAAATGTTTTTGCCCTCAGACTGTGTTCTGTCCCTCTGCCAATCATCTGTCAGTATAATGTATTCCCAATGTAACACAGCACCTAGAGGCAAAACACACAGCGTACATTCTTCCTGAATCTCAGGACCCCCTCATCTAGTTCAAAGTCTTATTTTTATGGGTTTTTTTCGATTGTTATCGCTCTTCAAAGTTCTGTGCCGTGAGCCTCCCTGAGCGTCGCTGACAGGTGTAGCCAAAACTATCTTCTTGATAAGGGACACAAACCACAAGCATGACACACGAAGCAATCTCTGTGCACCGGAGTACACCTCCAACACACACACAGGCATGAAAAGCAAAACAAATGGTATGCAAAAAAAAAAAAAATCGTCAACGTAAATAAACCCAGGGAAGCACAGGTGTTCAACACAAAGGATTACAGCTTTTAGTCCAGTTTAAAGCTTAAAAATGCTTGTTAACAAACAGCTTTCTCTTTAAATTCTCACAAAACTAACTCAGCAGCAGCAGAAATTCACAGATCCACATTTTTAGAGCTTCCTTTTCACTGTTCCTTCAAGCGAGTGCTGACTGTTTATACTCAGCATGACTGACACTTGGCTACCTCACTTGAGTTTCAACACTTTAGCACCACTTCATTACTTCAACCACAGCTCTGCTGGCAGAGTCAGGGCATCCAGTTCCCACAGCTCTCCGTGCGCCCACAGCCCCTACACGCCTCAGTGCCAGCTGTTTGTCTGCGCCACCGGACAGCTCAGCACGTCCAGGAAAAGTCACCAAAGATGCTCTAAAAGTGTGTCTGCAGTGTTGCCTCCAAGCAGCACAGATTACACTGGTTAATATAAAGTATATGTCTGTGTTACGGTGGGCAATAAATGCCTATTATTTAAGAGATTAAAGGATTTTCCTTCCACAGTACTGATACACATGGTGTCATCTGGTGATTCCCTACCAGCGGTGCAGTTGCCGCTGGGTAGATGGAAAGACTGTTGAATAGCTTGGACAAAAAAAAGTAGAAATGAATGTTTGATAGAAGAATGCCACATATACTTAACTATAAGGGGTAGGGTAGAATACAGCGGCAACTTTTGTGACGCCTTCGCCTTTCTGCGATGGAAACAGAAACTTGCAATCGGCATCATCAGAGACTCATACCACTATCAGATGGATATATTAAAATCATGTGCATTATTTATAGGAAAATGCGCCTGTGGAGCAGACTCAGCGTTGGAGGACTTTATATGCCACTTCTACCTAAAGCTAGTTAGTTTGGAAAAGCACTTAATGTGGCAGACCCTCCATTCGAATGCGTAAATCTAGTGAGAGGGTGTAGTAGCTTTCTCAGCTGTAATGCCTTTACATACTCTTTGAAATCACCCAATTCCAGTCCGACCCCTACACCCTCTCAGATATGGAGGAAACTCCACACACTAGCAGATACAAGCAGATTATTTCACGGCTTTGTCAGTAGCAAACAAAATGAAACGGCTTTCATGGAAATTCTGTTCATGTTTGTAGACTTTTTTATTTTTTTTGAAAAGAACAAGAAATTAAAAAAAAAATTGATAGCAAGTAGAGGCATTTCAGAAATCTTTTTATAAATCCCTCAGTAGAACCGGACCAAAATTGGCACATTTTCCAATAAGTGATGGAAAATGCGGCAATTGAAAGTATAAAATGTCATGGATGCTGAATCGAAGTTACTGTTTCTGTCGGAGAAGGCAGGACCTCCTAATCAGATTAGCTACTAATTTCACTAGTCATCTTCTTGTTTTGTATTCTATCAGCAGATTAAAGCCAAGCCTGGCGCACTACTGCCATTCAGACAGAGAAACACAAAGGCACACTTGCCATAGAGTCGGAGGCTGGAGGGAACATACTGGGATTATAGAACTATGTTGATTGCTTTTCCAGGAAACTAGAACTACTCCTTACCAACCAGTGGCACCTGACAAGGCTTTAAATAGCCCTTCATTCATCTCCCTCTCTGCCATCAGACTCTGCAGAAGCAGAATATCCCCACACCACAATATTTGTTCCATTTAACTGATTTTCTTTATAAATTTTGTCCCCACTCTCTTATTGCTGGGGATATGAATACGGACATCTTACAATTTATGGTACAACCCAGCTCATAAGCTACAACATAGTTTTTTAAAAACACAGTTTTTTTATGAGAATTAGAAGATATCCTAAATTGAAATCTGGGAACAAGATGTAAGCCAAAGCAGCAAGGAGAACTTCAGGAAGAGCTTCAAGAAGTGATGTGTCCTACACCACCCCAGACGTGCCTTTATCCACACATCGTCAGGTTGCAGAGGGATGTAACAAAGTGCATGAAAACTAGATTGCAAACAAGCAAAAAAGTCAAGCTAAATGGTTCTGCATAAAATGCAAATTTTATGGGAATAAAAATGCCCACAGGAAAGAAGATTAACAGTGTTAGATAACTTCCACCTTTGGAACAAGAAGCATGGCACTGACTAAAGTGTACTTGAGCTTATCTGTAGGGGTATGTACCACAGGTTAGGAAAGTCTGATCACAAAATAAAAAGCCTGGAAATGCAAAATAATGGATGTAAAAAGCAGACAACATAGAGCTGTGGTTTTACTGAACTACGGGGACCTGATCTTTGAAGTAACTAAGGTGCATCATCAGTGCAAAAGTTGGGTCTGATTATTTTCATCCTTCTGCAAGTCTGAAAAAAATCAGATTGTTCAAAATTTAATTCACACTCTTAGTTCATTGTAAGCAGCAAGCCTAATACAACATTAAGTTGGACATGGAAAACAAGTCCAGAATACTTCATGATTACCTCTAAATGACACCAAACAAACTGGAGGCTCATTGCAGCTGCAACTTGGCAACATGACTGATCTTCAATGTGAGTCTACAACACAGCTGATTTTCCTGTCAGTGAGGTGCTGATAGGAGTGTTGTTTATCTGCAAAGAGGCTGAAATATTTGTTCAAATATATGTAAAAGCATTGAACTGATGCTGCTGTGTAACACAGGTCAATGACTACATCCCATATGACTTTAATTTGACCCTCTGGCTAAAAATCTAACTGAGCAGCTAAACACCAGAGACCCACCAGCAGAGGGGAAGAGGAAGAAACTGTAAATAATTTCCATTACATCACCACAGGTAGATCCTTTGATGTATGTTTTTGTCATGGACCTCAAGCATGACTGAACTTGGACTTTTCAGAGTTGCCCTTGGCATTATGGTGAATGGTTTACCTCATTCCCACACAGGAGCAGTGTTTGAATGCCTAATGTCAGAACAGGAATTAGACAAACACTATACCTGGATTGATGCTTGTGAACAGGCTGTTTCTTGCTCATTTAATGAGCACTGGATGGATACATCCTGCTTTGACTGAGTGACTTATTGCTGTTGAGTATCTGATGCGAGGAGGTTCCCTGGAATCGAGTTTGCCAAGTGGCACAAAGGTCGATAAGTCTTATCTGATGTCCTACATATAGAAAGTCAGCTGGGTTATATATCACACCAATATATAAGCAAATAAACATGCCCAGCCTGCAGTGAAAACAACCTGAACAAACAAGCAGCCCTGTCTGCTCTTTTGTCAAATTTGACGCCCACTCGTGTCTGCGCACATTTGCCACCCGCGCATTTCTTCTTCTGGCAACTTCTCCTTACCTTCTTCGGGCTCCCTTTTTTCTTCTCCTCCTCATGTTGGTAAACAGGCATTTGCAGAAAGTCCTCTTCACAGCAGATGAAGCTCACTGTGCATCCCATCCGAGCAAAGCCAGAGCGCGCACGTCCAAACCCATTCAAAAAAAAAAAACACTCCCAGCACTCGGTGCCCTTCTCTCACGCCGCTGCTGTAGGTACAATAATTATGACTTCATTAAGCTTAAACGCACCACGAATCGGCGCAGTCTGTGTGGCATCACTGCGCTGTTTAGGGTTTGGGAAGTTCAGAGGAGTTTGTCGCACTTGTTTTGATCCACATGCGCAGACTGAGTGCCACACTGAGCTGAAGTGACTTCCCGCTGCAGACCGGCTGTGGAGAACGAACAGGTAGCCTGCAGCCTTAAACACTGAAGGTGTTCCTCCCTCCCTCTCTCTCCCCCTCTCCCCCTCTCTCTCTCTCTCTCTCTCGCTCTCTCTCTAGTTCAAAGGGATTTTATTTGGACAGTACACACTAGCACTGACATTAATGTAAAGATGGAAATACGGGTACAGTGACAATTTCTGTCCGAACAAGTACAAATGCCCATCTAGGGCTTATTATCTAGGTAATCATGTGCAGGGGCGTGTCCAGAGAGAGGGGGCATCAGGTGGCACTTGCCCAGAGTCGGAGCCGGCTCTAGCCATTTTGGTGCCCTAGGCGAGATTATGGTTTGGCGCCACCCCCCTCAACCCCCACCCGCTCGCACACACCACAAACATTAATGGACAGCAGCCTTATGACAGACCTGAGATGTGCACTGATAACTCTTCCACAGTACATGGTGCAGGACAGGTTCAGGTTCAGGTTCAGGTTCAGGGCCAGGTCAATCAAATAATGTGAAACAACAGGGGGGGTTGTTGTTGTTTATTTTTTCTGTATTTGTTCACTTTTTATTTTCAAGACAGGGCACGAGGAAAGGGCGCCAGTCGGGATTGCAAATTATTACTATTATTTATTTTATTTTATTTATTGTTTTAATTGGGTTTTTTTTTTTTTAGGGTTTGCAGCAGCGCCCCCTCCAGCAGGTGGCGCCCTAGGCGACTGCCTATATGGCCTATCCCAAGAGCTGGCTCTGCCCAGAGTTATTATATTTTTGTTTTTTGGTGTTGGTTTTAGTTTTCCTTTGGTATGTAATGAGTGGTATTCTTCAGGGATAAGACTGTGTTATTCAGTACAAACAGCTGACAGTCATATTGTCCAAGTCCCAGTCTCAGTAAAGCCTTGCACCAAAGCCTCCTGAGGCTGGTTGTGTTGGCAAATTTGACCACAGTGACAAAGACTAAAAATAAGGACATTTCCTGGTTATTTTAATTTGATATATCAATATTGTTTCAGTTAGTTTTCAACTTTTTCTATAGTGTAGTTTTTTTAAATTTATTTTTAGAGTTAACTAGTGACAGGCAAAGCGGCGCTTTGTGAAACACTGAAAGGTTCGAAGCAGCTGTGCTGGAATTGTATCGAGGTTTCGAAACAATCTGACACCCATCTCCACAGTGACACCTACTGGCCACTTTTGCTATTGTCACATCTTGATAATGCTATTTTGTGAAACAATGGCACGGGCAAGTGTTGCGCAATTCTAAACAAGGCTACATATTATACCTGCCTATCAATAATTATGATCCACACATGTTTTGGAGAAATCTCCACACAACAAAGTAAGAAAAACTTTGAGATTGTTAAAGACGCCAAGCTGTGACTGTAACGAACAGTGTCTTTCAGCAAATACTATTTCCTCCTGGCAACATGAGGCTATTTCAGTTGCTTAGTAATTCAGTGCAATGCACAACAAACCAATTTATGAAATAAAATATATTGAGACAAGGCTGCTATGTTTATTGTGATAACCACACAGGTTTTGTGAATTTGAATGTTGCTTACTGTGTAGGTAGGCTAAGTATAGGTCCCAGTAGTCTTCGTGGAAGATGATTTGTCTACAGTGGAATGCAGTGTAATTGAATGTAGCTAGTTGAGCACATTCAGAAAATGAAGATGAATACGAGAAAATCAAGTACCAATGTCTACATTTGTCATGTAAAGATTTTTATTCAAAAATATTAGTTCTTCAGCTGTTTTTGGGCTCAGTCGGCTTTTTTGCAAATGACCTCCCCGGCCTTGGAAAAAATCCATTCACAGGTGTGGATATACGACACATCGTTCCTGCCGCTGTTCCGAGGATCACGTGTAATACTGTATTTGTACTTCACATTATTTATTTTAAAGCTTTAATACATATTATTTTGCATATTCTAAAATATAAATCTACTAATATATGATAGTGTATTATTTTGAAACTATCCAGCAGTATAGAAGTCATTGATTAATTCATTTCCTGCTGCAACATTAAACGGATACACTCATCCAGTTATAAACTGTATGTGATTCCGCATATGTACTTTAAGTACTTTTAAATAAGGTACTTTAAGTTTGTTAATATATTCTTAAGTAGCAGAATATAGTCTGTGTACAGCCAAATACAAAAAGAAACTGGGTTAAGTTAAACAAAAAGCATTTCATACATTCTGACAAGTTCAGTTTTGTACTTTGCAATCCAGTGGCTTTTTGGTTGGCGGTTCAGGCTATGCCAAAACTAGTGTGTCCAGTATAGCCTAAATCTAGGAACGTCCTTCATGGTCTTCAGTTTTAGCCCCTCTTCAAACCCTGGTGTGAGGAGTTTGCAGATTGCAGGAATCTCTGTCAAATGTGACCAGTGAAGTTCATTTTCATGCAATGATGCCTCCCCCTGCTGGATAATTTGTAAAGTAGTGACCAGACAATAAAGTTGCACTTTTTTTTCAAGCTTTGTGTCTTTCTGTTGGATACAAAAATTTACAAAGCTGCACAGCAATCACCATCATTTTTTTTTTCAATTTCCGGACACTATCCTGTGTCCGATACTGTTGCCTCATTTCAAAGTTGGTATATATTCTAACAAACCAGAAGAAAGAAACCATTGCATACTGCACTCGCAGCACACATCATGAACTGTATTTCAAAGGTAAAATGTAGGTGTAAATAGACTGCTCAAAAGATTTAAGGGAACACTTGATCATCACAGAATAACACAAAGTCCTTCAAACTTCATGGATATCAGTCTGTCCAAAAAAGAAGCAGAAACCACTGAATTCGTTTCACCTGGTTTGGTGCAAATGAAAGGGACAACAGGTGCACTGGAGAGGCAACAAGACAACCCCCACAAAGGGAATGGTTTTTCAGGTGGTGCCCACAGACCATTGCTCTCTCCTTATCCCTCCTGACTGATTTTTTTCCCCCTTGTCACTACTGGTAGCATGAGATGGTACCTACAACCCATTCAGGTTGCACAGGTAGTGCAGCTCCTCCAGGATGACTCATCCATACATGCTGTCACAAGAAGGTTTGCTGTGTCTCCCAGCACAGTCAACGGTGTAGAGGAGATACCAAGGATCACTGACCAACTGCCAAACCGGTGATGCCGGATGATGTTGATTGCAGGAAGCATAACAACATCTACAGTTTCTTTCACGTCTCTTACATGTGCTCAGTGTGAACCTGCTCTCATCTATAAGGAGAACAAGCGGCAGTGGTGAATCTGCTAGTTCTGGTGTTCTCGAGTGAATGCCAGCCCAGCTGCGTGGTGCTGGGCTGTGAGCACAGGTGTTTTTATTTCTCTTATTCTTTGATTTCTCCCATGACTTTTTATCAAGATCTCAGTGACATGATCGAAACCAGGGGTTCTCAAAACCAACGTATGACTGAGGGCAACACAAGAAAAATGTGCAAATCAACACTTTTAGTCATTTTCATTTTTGTAATAGTTTACAGTGTTTTCAGCCATTAGTGAGGTGACCTTTCTTAACGTGTCAGTATTAGGAAGAGAAAAACTGAAATACTAAATGTTTCCTTGGTCTTGTTCTGAGCTGTTATATCAGAGTATGACATTAGGTTGATGAAGGAAAGGTACAGTAGTACATTCTTTCCTTGACATGCCCACAGGCACACAAAAAGTTACCACGGCTGGCACTTTGAGAGCCCTGGATCCAAACCAATGCCCTGTTGAATTAAAATTGTTTCATACAAGGGACATTGTGAATTCTTTACACTATGAATTACAGGCTCATTGAAATATTTGTATTTATAAATAAATATTTGTATGCAGCTGACAGAGTTTAAAATATAGTATGTAGACCTAGTTTTTAGACATCTCAGCCATCAGTGGAGTCATAGAATTAAAAGAGTTTGACCAGGTTAGACCCCCACAGTGCGGGGCCCGACCCAGGCACCACAATGTGGAGACGTGCTCCACATTGTGGTGACGGCTGTGGCTCAGGAGGTAGAGCGAGTCGTCTACTAATCAGAAGGTCAGTGGTTTGATCCCTGGCTCCCCTAGTCTGCATGCCAAAGAATCCTTGGGCAAGATACTGAACCCCGATGCATTCATCAGAGTGTGTGTGAATGTTAGATAGATTGCACTTGCAGTATAGAGGGAAGTGCTTGCATGAATGTGTGTGAATGAGTAAATGAGGCATGTTGTATAAAGTGCTTTGAGTACTCAAGTAGAGTAGAAAAGCGCTATATAAGAATCAGTCCATTTACCATTTACGTCTGGCCCCCGCCTGGGTAGGGCCCCCCCAGATGTGCCCCACATTTCACGCTGGTACCAGGACCCACTGTGGGCTGCCCACAGTAAACCCATGTAGGCTAGCCCAGAATTCCCTCTTGGGGGCCCTTTTGGGCTTGACCTCTGGCTTTACAAGAGGTAAAGCACAAGTGGAACAACATCCATATTACTTAAGCTATCGTTTTTCATTCAGTTGCCAGAGAAGTTGAGGCAGGTTTTGCCATAAAGGAAAGCATAAAGTATGAAGCACATTTAAACGCTTATACTCAACAGTGTGAGACAGCTAATTGCCAGTGGCAGAAACAGCATATGCCAAGATATTTTATGAAAGGTTAAAGGCAACTTATAGTCTATTAAAATGATCAGTTAAAAGCAGATCAGCTTGTGTTTCACACAGTGCCTCCCTGGGTCCTCCACTGGTTGTCAGAATTCACTGTACATTAACAGCTCTATCATGTATTTTCAGATGTATTTCGTATTAATTTTGTGAAACAAATATTTCAGTTTATTAAATACTATTCTGGACCAATTAAAAGTGCTATTCCGTGTAATGCAGCTCAACACAGGACTACTAACACTACAGGCAAAGGGCTGAAACATCACTTTTCTTATATTTGAATAAACCAAACACGATTCACTTCAATGAATGGAGTAGATAGTTATGATTTTCTTATTATTGTAATGAAGTACTTCTGGGGAGGCCAATCCATGACCGATGGTGTTCCATTATGTGTTGTTTGCTATGTGTAGACACAACACTGGTTCACCCCTTGAATTAGATGCCTTTTTATGCTTGAATGATTCATAGGTCAGTGGTAAGTGACTTAACATACAAAAAAAGCATTCCTCTGAAAATGGTCAGGTACAAGGACTGGACTGAAAATGAGTGAAAAAGCAGCCAATGTCCAAAGAGAAACTTTGAAACACCTTCAGGAAGTGAACTACTACTGCTCAAGACCACTCAAAAATATTAGAAGAAAGTCTGAGTCCTTGCAAGTAAAACATGAAGAAATGAAGGGTGGCTTGAGACTTTTGCACAGTACTGTACACTGACTGGGCACTTTGTTAGGCACACCCTGCTAATACTGGGTTGGACCCCCTTTTGCCTTCAGAACTACCTTAATTCTTCATGGCAGAGATTGAAAAGGGTGCTGGAAACATTCCTCAGAGATTTTGGTCCATATTGACACATCATCATCACACAGTTGCTGCAGATTTGTCGGCTGCACATCCATGATATGAATCTCCTGTTCCACCACATCCCAAAGGTGCTCTATTGGACTGAAATCGGGTGACTGTGG
>VUQI01060528.1:7810-23266 GCA_015106735.1 Paratilapia polleni | reverse complement strand
GTTTTAAGCCTAATCTTAAAAGTAGAGAGGGTGTCTGTCTCCTGAATCCAAACTGGGAGCTGGTTCCACAGGAGAGCGGCCTGAAAGCTGAAGGCTCTGCCTCCCATTCTACTTTTAAGTCACATTATCTTATAAGTGCGCAGTGTCCCTCAGTATAACATCCAGTTTCTAAACACCAAGATGGCAACAGCTTTAGGGCTTCACAGAATGACTTTCCTAACCAATGGGTGACGTCACGGTGGCTTTGTCAATCCTTTTGGTGTATGGTGTTAATGTGAGATTGTGATGATTTGCAGTTTTCCAAAGCCAGTCAGCACACAGATTTGTGGCTGCCACCATTTTGGGCTTTTTGGAGCCAGGAGTGACCATATTTGGACAAGAAGGAGGAGTGCTAAGTTATCAGCTAAAGGGGTGTCCATACATGAAGTGAGTAGCAGCAACCTGGTGACAAGAGACCTTAGAAAGTCAATGACATTGAACGACTTCAAGCAACGATGGTCCCAAGTTTTCTCAACTTCGAGGCAAGTGATTGAAGTGACAGCCAATGAGGCAAGTGATACCATTGATTGACTAAATACATTAGAGGGTTACCGAGGCAAGTAGAGCCTGGAATGTCCTCTAACGACCAACCATCAGCTACAAAGTGATATGCAACAAGCTAGTCTCCTCCTGTTTGCACGCTCCTTAACACTAGTAAGCTTTGTTTGCAAGCTGCATCCATAAACTGTACAGGTGCAACCCGAACTGTTAATTAGTGCATAAGTAACATACAAGTGATATACTAAAATTTCATTCACGAAAATTGAATCATGGACTTCTTGGATGGTCTGTTATTATAATAATTGTATTAAAGGCACCAACGACACAAACATGGTTCCGAGGTGTAGTTCGGTGTCTTGAATTAGCACAGGTGAAGCCTAGCAGATAACTACACAGAATCCAACATAAATTTCATATAACTAAAAATAAATAAATAAATAAAAGAAGGTGATCTGGCTTCAGGTAGTACTTTGTTAGGAAATTAACGTTAGCAGATAAGCTAAGGAGTGTGAATGTGTGTGAATGTTAGATAGAAAGCACTCAGAAGTTTAGAGGAAAGTGCTTGTGTGAATGAGGCATGTTGTATAAAGCGCTTTGAGTGCTCAAGTAGAGTAGAAAAGGGCTATATAAGAACCAGTCCATTTACCATCTTCTAACTAAATGGTAGCTGATGCTCAAGTGCTTGCTAATTTGCTAGCTACCTCACTTAGCTACATACTGTCTTGAGTAGATAAGGTCAATCCGATGATTTAGCTGATAACATAATTTAAAAAGGTTATGTTATGAACCAACCATTGCCAGATTGGTGCAGTGTAACTAAGCTATGGCTAGCACGTTAACCGCATCTTGCAGGCTAACGTTATCAATTATAGCCAAAGTAAAATGTTTAATTAACATTTATTTTCTGCAGCAATAGCCAACATGGTGACAGTTAGCCAGCTAGCTGTAACGTAGCTACATGTATCTGACATTGGTAGCTTTGTTATGTTTATAGCATAAAGCCTGCTTTACAACAGACTTCTAAATGAATATGCATTATGGGAAATGTACCATCTAGTGTGTTTTTTGTTTTGTTTTTTTCCTCTTTTAAATCTGTCTCCTGTGAGTCGAGCAATAAAGTAAATTAACTAAGCTCTGGTTTCCATCTTCTAATCTGTAACATGACGTAACAAACAGGTGAGCTGATATTAGATGACAGTTTAACACACCTGCACCTCCTGGACATTAAATATTTACACCCTCGTTAGTGGTAAACTTCCCTGTAAACCATCACTGTGCCCTCTTCACAGCTGAGTCCAAGTCACAATCCATATATAAAAGGCTCTTTTCGTGTTCCAGCTAATCTAATTTGGTTCTGCATCAGTGATCAGATTTCAGGAGCTGAGTTCAGTCTACCTGCAGCTCATTTGACTTTCAAACGTCTTCGTTAGACTGAATTCAAATCACATTCAGCACACAGTGCAGCTTAAAGGGGACCTTTTCCTTATTTCCTGTTATATCTCCTGTTCCAGTGGTAGGTGCTCATGTTAAACTTGGCCAAAGTTTCAAATAATGATGTCAGTGTTTGTAAAACTAATCCCATGAGCCAAAACCTCAGGCTGCAGACTGCTCTAAACACTTTCACATAGTTTTTTTCTACTCTTGAACCTGTATGATGTCATAGAGAGTGGATATAACTAATATGGTCATCTCAGGCACAGAAGCCCCACCTACCTGCTGTTTTGTGCATCTGTACCAACAGCCCAGTCACAGGAAAGCATGAAATAGTCACAAAAAAGCAGTCTAGTTTGTGTTCGTTCAAAACTGAACTGGCACATTTTTTTGTGAACAAGGTGCACCGAGGTTCAGTAGAAGATAAACAGATTAATTTGAACTGCAGCTCTAGAGTCCAGTGAGTGCTCAGTCTATATATTTAAGAAACATTTGGACAAACTGGCCAAACAAAAAATGAAAAAGAGAATTTTAAAAAGGGAAGAAAAATAAAGACACAAACTTTCATTAAAATCCAATAAAGGCAACAACAAGACTGAGAAGATGACTATGAGTAATTATGAGACTGTGGGCCCCTTGGTACAAATGCAGACACACGGTAGTTTGTGAAATAGTCACATCCTCAAATTTATTGATTCAGTCTCATATGTACTCATTCATGTCCGTGTACACGAAATTTATATTTTTCACTTTTAAAAGGCAAAAAAGTCCACATCTGGAGGTTATAGGGGTTGGTCATGGAGTGAATCATTTTGACACTCACACCAGAGACCACAGTTCGAGCCCCACACATGACAGAGTTTTACGCTTCTTCTTGCTGCTCCCTTTAAGGGTTGCCACAGCGGATCATCTGCCTCCCAACCCTCTGCATATCCTCCTTCACTGCATCCATGAATCTTCTCTGTGGTTGTCCTCTTTTCCTCCTGCCTGGCAGCTCCATCTTCAAAATCCTTTGTCCAGTCTATCCACTATCCCTCCTCTGTCATAGTTTCAGCAAGATGCATAACCCAAATGCAGGATTTGGAGACACGCAGGAAGTTAAACTCAAAAGACTGACCTTTTATTGGGTAGCATGCCAAAGTCCAAAAACAAAGCAAAATCCACTGAGACAATGACCCAAAGAAGCTGGAACACACAAGGCAGGGAAACAGACACACTGACAAAGAACACAGGAGAGATAGGGCTTTAAATACACTGAGGACTACCAAAATAAAACAGGAGGTAGCATAACAGGGAAATACCTAACATAGACACATAGACTTGACAACAAGATGCAAGGAAACATAGGGGTGGCAGGATAAACTGAAACCCAAGGACTAAACATAACTACAACACAAACAGAAACTAGATTTCCAAAATAACTAGAATATTCATGGAAATAAACAGACCGAGGCAAAAACAAAAGCAAAAACTCCAGGACTGGAGGTAAAACAGTTCAGCAGAGCAGAAGGACAGTTCAGGTGGCCGACCGGGAGGTGGAGCAAAGTCGAGGAATAGCTTCAGGGGGGCCAGGCTGGGGGGCGGAGCAAGGCCGAGGAACAGTTCACGGGGCCTGCCTGGATAGTGGTGAAACTAAGAAACTCGATGAAACACATAATCCAAAATAAGATAGCTGTGGAATGTAATGGACTGTGAAAGTCAAGGACAAATGTAGTTCCATAAATAAGGGAAGGAAACTTTGAAATGAATTTGTCTTCTTCTGGTAATATGGGTAACATGGGTAGAGTGACGCACTCAATCTAGTCAAAAAAGATTGGAAAAATACAAAATATGTCAAAGAGGACTGACCTTTGGTCAACCCATGGTGTTAGTACATGGCTCAATGATGTCACTTCCTGTTTGTCATGTCACTCACTTTTCTGTCTCTTTTCCACGCTAAATAGGTGTCGGTAACAGGGTTGCACGTATGTTATGGGACACAATTTGCAGTGCATAATGACTGTTCTTTAAAATATGTTGATGTTAAAAAAACGGTTTAACATTTATAAGAGACACGCATCAACAAAATCAAAACCCCAAAAAAGTGGATTTATAACTTATTGTAACTGTTATATTTGACATGCAATTTGGTTATCAAGAAGTTGGGGCAAGAGAAAAATGCCATTTTGGGGGTTCTCAAGAGCTATATTTGCCTTTAAAGTAAGGGCAGTGGCTCAGGAGGTAGAGTGGGTCGTCTGATAACCAGAGGGTTGGTGGTTTGAACCCCATTCCACCCCAGTCATTATGCCGTTGTCTCCTTGGGCAAGACACTTTACCCACCTTCCTGTATATGAATATGAATGGATGTTTGGTGGTGGTTGGAGAGGCTGTTGGCACAGACAGGCAGCCACATTTCTGTCAGTCTGCCCCAGGGCAGCTGTGGCTATGAATGTAGCTTACCATCACCAGTGTATGATTGTGGAGTGAATGAATAATGGATTCAATACAAAGCGCTATAAAAATCAAATCTATTATTATTATTCTGGAACCATTTTTTCAACAACTAGGTTTACATGTTGTCTCAGGACAGGTGTAATTTACACCACAAATGTATGTTTTAGTATTTTGTGCGGGGATTATTTTCAAATTCATGGGTGGGACAGAACATGTCCTATGATTGTGGAATGGCCCACATCATAGCAGGTCTCACTACCATCTTGTAAACGTTCCCTTTCACTCTTGCTGCTATCCTTGTTCCACAAATCTCCCCAGAGACTCGTCTCCACCCACTCCACCCTGCCTGCACTCTTTTCTTCACCTCTCTTGTGCACTTTCTGTTGTGAGAGCTGTCCTCCCACTGTGGTTTGTATTCCTGCTGTGTGCCATAGCTCTTTTATACATGGAAGGTAAAAATCTACAAAGGCTACACCTTTGCATCCTCGATTATAGCTCCTCCTGCAGTCTTCTCTGCCCTCCAGAGACCTATTTAGGAATTGAGACACTTCAGTGTGGCATACTGATATTAATTTAGGGTTCAAATGGAGGAGGACGGATGAGACGAGGAGGCACAAATTAGGGAAATGAGAAAAGACCTATTAAGTGTGGTTTTCACTACACCTAAAAAACAAATTGAGTTTAATCGGCTTCTGTTCTTCTTATTTTGGCCTGAAGAAGTGAGGTAAATTTCAAAGCAGATGTTACAAAGTGCTTCACATTAAGAAGAAGGCCTACAGAGCTGGATTAAAGATGAGGAGAGTTAGGTGTGCAACCCACAAAATAAGTTAAAAGACTTTCAAGAAACCTCCCAACCCATCACAGGGCTTCAGCTGCACCATAAAGGGAAAAAGAAGCATCTTTCAGCCCAGGGTTATTAATCTTTGAAAGATGTAAACACCAAAAGAAATGCACTCACCTTCTATGTAGGCCTATGTGAGTGTTTTTCTTACACTTGCACAGAAACTGTTTTAACATGCATGTACATTCCTTCCACAAGTTCAGCTCTGTACTCTCAAGGGCAGCTGGAGACATTTGAAATCTGCTGGGGCTTTGTACAACCTTTTGGCGTCTCTCAGTGAAAACCAGCTGGTGTTTGGCTGCAGCAGCAATGTCTTTTAATGTTCAAACCTTAACAACAAGAGCACCCTGAGTTCTTAGTAATATAATAAAAAATAAAATTAAAAAAAACTTTTTAATCAGACATCATCAGGATCAAAACCAGCCCCTCATTTTATCCTCTGAAACAAGCTGTTTTAGCTCTTTCACCCTCACCTCCATGGCAGCTTTCTTCTGATTGGCTGCCCCTCACAGGCAGAAGGGCCTACTTTAAAGCTTTTACATACAGTTCTGAAAATTTTACTATTTGTCTATAAATAGAACCAAATAGTTGGGCTGTTTATTTAACTTTGAGAGTCTTGTGATTCAGCTGTGAGTCACACAACATCTAAGGGCAGTTTTATAGTTTATAGTTTTATAGTCATCAGGGGGTGATTTGTTCATTCTTAAAAAAACCCTTTTAACCACTTCTTCTGTACATTGAGCCATATTTAGGTTTTATTTTTTTCTTTCTTGGATTGTTTTTTTTTTAAACCTTTTTTGAATAAAGTGGACCTATTCTGCTCATTTCCAGCTCCATATTTTTATTTTTCGACTGCTAGAGTAGCTTTGCATGATTCACAGTTCAAAATAATCCTTATTTGTCTTACGTTGGGCCTTAGTTGCAGCCCCTCTGTTCATCCTCTGTCTGAAACAAGCCATTTTAGCTCCTCCTCCTGTAAGCAGACTTTCTTCTGATTGGCTGACCCTCAAAAATATAAAGTTTTAAGAGTAGGTGGGTGGGGCTCCTGTGTCTGAGATGACCATATTGGGCATATCTGCACTCTTTGACATCATACAGATCTAAAAGTAGGAAAAACTGTTATACTGAGTATTTAAAGCAGTCTGACCCCAAAGCTCAGGCTTCACAGCGATTACTTGTACAAACACTGACTTCATTATTTGAAACTTTGGCCATGTTTAACATGAACATCCACCATTGGAACAGGAGATATATGACAGAAAATATGGAAAAACAGAACAGGTCCCCTTTTAAATGCGACTCCATCTTGTTGCTGTGTTGTAAAACACAGAAGCAGCTATGTTTCTTTCACTTGCTTCCCATGAAAGTCGAGCTGAAACAAAAAGAAGCTGATTGATGCTCTGAGCGAGTCGTCAAAAATAACCCCTCGTGCAGGTTCTTCTGTGTTTTTAGAAAAGTGCACTTGTGTGAAATCAGCCAATCAGAATCAAGAGTCCTCCAATCAGAGCAAAACTGCGGTCATGAAGATAATGAGGGATGAAGAATCGTGTGACTGACACACACACACACACACACAGATAAAAACACAGCCTTTGATGAGTAACTTTCCTCCAGCTGGTCGTTTCAAGAGGCTGTTGAGATGAACACTGAGTGTGTTGTCTTTATTGCTTCCTTCGTCATAAAGATCAGTCTGTTCGTCTCTCTCTCTGAGCGCACACTCATACACACACACACACACGCATTGCTGTCTGACCCTCTCATACCAGAAATCCCCGGTCTTTTCCAGGAACACGAGTATTTCTCATACAGTTAAAGGAGTATTGCAGTTGTTTGTGAGCAGTGGTATCATATGTCTTTAATGAAGCTGGAGATGATCAGCATGCTTTGTTTCACTGTTTTCTTCCAAACACAAGTATCTGTAAGACGGTCCGCATGTGCGTGGGAGTGCATTTGGCAACACAGCAGAGACATTTCGGTGTGCTTTTGTTTCCTTTTGTTTCCTCACCCTGCTGTCCTCAGTGGGAGTAATGGGAGGTTTTTGTTGGGTTTTTTTTTTTTTTTTGCTGTTGTTGTTTTTTGTGCTTTTAAACCAAGCCATAATGGCGTGCAGTTCAGTGACTGTCTGCCAGCGTTACTCCTTACCAGCGTCTCTGTGGCAAGTCGAATATTTAAGAGAGCTTTGCGATCGTGGGTCAGGAGAGAGTCAGCAAAGTTCAATACAAGTGACAAAAGGCAGCCTCAGGTGGACGTTAGAGGAACTCCAGGTTTTGGTACTTCCATGTTGGCCTAATTTTTCAGCCTCTTGGCTGTGCAGCACTTTTTGAAATGTCATGACAAACGGATTTCAGACTGTGTGGCAGTAATTCCTCATGTCCATTTACATGGATCATTAAATGACATTTGATGACCATTTCTGATTGTTCTGTTCTCTACATATTTACCCAATTTTTTTTTAAAAGACTAAAATGCTGTACACTGAAAAAAAAAAAAGACTTTTTGGTCTTGTATATTACCTTGATAATATGTTGACATCCTACAAGAAAATGCTATTTTCGTGTTTTTACT
Organism: Paratilapia polleni; assembly: GCA_015106735.1. Classification (NCBI taxonomy): domain Eukaryota; kingdom Metazoa; phylum Chordata; class Actinopteri; order Cichliformes; family Cichlidae; genus Paratilapia; species Paratilapia polleni. The sequence continues at coordinate 15,456 of VUQI01060528.1, read as the reverse complement.
TTAAAACATCACCTTTAATTTAATGTGTTGCATTACATTTAAATATGTAAATTTCACCCATCGCACTGAGTAATATTGTAATATTGTCAGGTAGCTGACTGACAAAAGCAAGTAAAATGTACCTGGGCAGTAAGAGTGAACCTGATGGGCCTATTGGATGATAATTTGATGACTTACTGAGAAAATTCATGGATGAGTAGCCATGGAGGTAGGTTAACTGACTAAGGTCATTGTTTCAGTGCTGAATGCTTAATTTTAGCGTTAGCTAAGTTTAGCTTCCTTGCTAGTGCTCATGCTAGTAAACATAACCACACTTTACACACAGCATATGTGGCTACTTTTTGTGACCTGGTTATACTTTGAGTACAGAGTTTTCCTGTGTCCAGGCCTTTGAATTTGTCAGCGTCACCTAGTATGGTGACATTTAACAGAAAAATTAGCTTTTTCAGTGAGCACTGCAGCAGGACTAATGATTAGCTAATCACTAATCCATGGGCAGGACCAACTCAAGCCTCTTACGGTGATATACAATCGGGCAATTAAATTTTTGGATAGGAAGATGATAAGCTCTTACCACTGCGATTTTCTAATGTTATACTCATGTATAAATGCATAACTGGGCCCCCCAGGTGCTCGGTGACCTTGTGGTTCCTTTTAGAGCTTTGGGTTCAGTAACGCAATGAGCATTTATTGTAAACTGTAAGGTGCCTGTTACTGATGACTGCTCAGTCTTGCAGTATCAATAATCTGCTGCCTCTTGCCTTCTGCATAAAATGTAGCATTGTCTAAACTGTAAAGCCAAAAAACTCTTTACCCCACAGTGTGATAAATGAATTAAAAGAACAATGGGCACATCCATCTGTTTTTCAGGCAAAACATTTTCTTCGTCCATCTCCGTTTCCTATAGGAATGTCCGGAGAGGTTAACACGGCACACCTGCTCTCAGGCTTCGTATTCATACGTTTTCCTCTGTTTCTTTTCTTGAAAGTAATAAAAAAGCTGATGAGAGGCCAAAGTGCTGATTGCTCTTACCGACTGCTCGGTATCGAGGAATAAAGAGGCCCGACTGCTGGGAAACAGAAATATTTCAGTGGCACCACCCTCCTTCAAGTTCTTTATTTGAAGTCTTTAACAAAAGCTCGATTATACTCTCTTTTGATAAAATGATGTGGGCATATCAAAGCTTTGAAAATGCCACTGGTGGGACTTCAATGTTTTAAGAAGTATGTTTCCATTTAGCAGTCAAATATGATGGTTGCTTTATAACATGGTAGGATTTGGGGCTGTAAATCAGAGTGTGTTGACTCTACAAGCAAAGTTTTTTACTGAGTTTAAAGCAGTGGCATGTGGTGACTTTTATAGAAGGGCAAGCAGAGACGACGAGTGCAAAACAACTGGTTAAACTTACTCAACCAAGTTATTTCTCATACATGCTAATCTGAAAGTGCTGGCTGAGCCTGCACATGTTCATCTTGCCTGTTTTATTAAACCAGGCACGGCAGGATTTGACGTTCCCCTTTCCATCATCAAGGCTTTCTTTGCTAACGTGCTAAAGGAGTTATTAAACATTATAAATATCACACGTTAGCCAAGGCAGTTAGAGAAAACATATCTGTTACGATGATAAATCACTGAAGCTTGTTTACTTGCTAATGCTAGCTGTGTTTCTACACAAAGCGCAGATGGTAACTGATCTCAGAGCAGTGAAAGGAGAGCTAGTATTACCTTCTGTAGCTTACTAGTCTCCCATCAGTTTCCTGACAAAGACCAGAGGTTTATCCACAACCAGAAGAAGCTGCTGGCCTCTCAGCTTGCCCAGCTTCAGAAATCGAGAGACAGCACAAATTCTAGTAGAATCCTACTTCCAGAGACAATAGCTAACTGCGGTCACAAGATGGCAGTAATTTAAAGGATGGGCGTAAACAGGTGAGAAGCGTTACGACAGAACGCTGTTTGAGATTAAAGGAGAAAGATTGTTTACATGAAGGTAAACAATCGTACATTTGAATCGATGTCTATTTTTAGATGTTATTGGACAAGTACTGCTAGCCTTACTTACCCTGACTGAACACCACTGGCTTAAAGTCAAAATGGAAATCATAGCATCATCATTTACTGGCATATTGTCATGAGTCTCAGCATCGAGGCAGGAGCAGCTGACCTTGAACTGAACCCTGACGTTTCACTATAGATGTATTTACAAACTACAGCTACAAAAAAAAATCTAAGCTAAACATTAACCATCACTGCAGTCTGTTACAGTCACTTGTGTAATTTGCTGATGATTACTCATGTGTGTGTGCACTTGTGTGCGTGTGATTTTGATTTCAGCCCCCCAACACACACCCAGTGGTCAAAGTGTTTGTTCTATATAAAATTACACTATAACTCATTAGCAGTTATCCCCAGTTTGTTCCTCTTTTACACTACTACTGTATCCAAGTTACAGCAATGAACAGCATTTTTTTTTAAAATTCATTAATACATTCTCCACAAGTCCAAACTGAAAGATCTACTAAAATACTGAAGAACTCCTGCTCTCTTGACTTCCTGTTTCATAGAGCCACATTCAATCTGGGCTCCCTTTGGAGCTGTAGAACAAAGATGTTCATTTTAAGCCATAAACATTTTTCTTATGGCATTCTGTTATCATGCTTTTGATCAAAGGGGTAGAGACAATAGATATTTTTCTAGTTTTACAGGTTTCAACTGTAGTGAAATACCTCTCTGTAAGTCTTCATCACAGCAAGAGCTTACTGCCATTGAGGGAGGACATGCTGTCCACAATCTATAACCGGCCAATCAGCATGCAGCTTTACTGTGAGAAAAACTAAAGGACAGAAGTGTGGTTTCAGTTTAGAAACTATATCTGTGCTATATCTGCTTCTTTTTTGTCTAGAAGAAGGTGAAAATAATTATTTTAGCCATTTACCTCCATTCACTCCTGTTCATTCATAAGCTGGAAAACAGTTTTTTTTGGTTTGCTTGTTTGTTTTTTGTTTTTTTTGCTGAATCAGCGTTGTTTTGCTTCCTCGCGGCTCCAGACTTTCATTAACATATTCCACACACAACAAGAGATGAGGGAGTAGCTTCACTGGATTAACTTGTCAGTATGAATGTAATGTATATTAAAACTTAATATTAAAGGTATGAGTCATTGTACTAATAACCCCCATTATCTGAGTTCAGTAGACGTTTCCTTATGAAATGTCAATTTTGAAAATCCCCTGGAGGTTATTTCATTAATGCAGGAAAAAAAAAAAAAAAAAAAGAGTCTCGTTTCGCTCCAAGATGATTGCAACCCAGAAGCTCTCCTCAGTTCCCATGAGGCTTTGCTACAGCTTGCAGGGGATCACCGAGCATCATTAGTGCCGGTACCAGTGGTAAATTATTATTAGTAATAAGTTCTAATAAAAATTTGAATATAATTTGGAATTTTGTTTTTGAAAAGTGCTTTTAAAAAGAGCACTTTTAGGTACTTCAGCTACAAGGGGTGTTCATTAAAGAGTTCCCCTGACCAACTTCTGTTTACCATAGAAGGCTAAAATTTCACATGTATAATGATGCACATCTCTATAGGTAACATGATTATTTTCATTCCAGAATTCATAACAGTTTTTCTTCTACAGGTGCTAAATTGCAGTGAAGTGGGAAAATGGAGGCAGTAGAGTACCAAGCAGTTATCAGGTTTCTGTATTTGAAAGGACACATAGCACAGGAAACCTTTCCCAGATGATTAAACGCTTATTTCCGAAGTCTAGTCTTGGCTTTTGATGCAACCTGCAGACTTCTACAAGCGAGGTCTCCATAGCAGCATAAAACGATGGGAGAAGTGTGTGACCCTTGGGGATACCTATGTGGAGAAAGACTAATAACTGTGCCAAGTTACGTTCCTCTAAGTCAATTGGAAGTTGGTCAGGGGAAATCTTTAATGAACGCCCCTCGGCAAATAAACATCAGATTATAAAGTTCAGACTTGAAAATTTCTGAAGAAGTTTTGAGTGTGTTAATGCTAGGAAAATAGGACCTAAAAGGAGATAGAAAGGGTATCAAGGTGTTCCCCTCATGAAAAAACAGTGCTGCTGATTATTGTAGGGTCTTTACCCTAAAATACAAAGCACCTTGAGGTGACTGTTGTTGTGATTTGGTGCTATATAAATAAAATTGAATTGAATTGAATTGCTGATCTGCTTTAAAGCCGGAGTTTGTATGGTCCAGATAACAAGGCACAGTGGCAAGCATACCTGACCACAGGCATATTGATTACTACACGGGTCTTTAACCACCCACTGGATTAGTGACCCCTGGCAATGGTCACTGGTTGTTTTGGCAAATCATAATGAAGGAAATCTCACAGAGAGAAAACCCAATGGGAGGCAGGAAATGGAGCAGAGAAAAATAAAAAGTTTAAGTACTATCAAAAAGATTCTTTCAACCAATATCCGCTGAACAAAATACTGCATTTTTATGTCTCCGCTGTGTATTAAGTAGAAGTAGTTGCAGGTTAGAGACACCCTGTGCTTGAAATTTTAGAGCTGTTTGATAACAGGTCTCTGTGGGGGTTGTGTTCCCACTCTCTGGGGGGTTGTGTCAAAACTGTCCTACCACAGTGAGACTTCCACTGGATGAAAGAGGACAATTGCCAGTGTTTGTTTAAATGTATGAAGTTAGCATGTAAGGAGAAAGTTGCAGTCAAAATTTTGAGTGGATGTCTATTGTAGCGTCTTTCCAAAAGGGGGTACTAAAGGAGTAAAGGGGGTACTAATGCACACAATCCACAATTTTCAGATTTTTATTTGTAATTTGTAATTTTGAACACCATGTATCATTTTCCTTCCACTTCACAATTATTTGTGTTGGTCTATCACATAAAATCCCAATAAAATAAATTTAAGTTTGTGGTTGTAACGTGACAAAATGTGGAAAGTTCAAGAGAGATGAATACTTTCACAAGGTGGAGAGCTAGTACACCAAAGTGGCCTGTGTTTGTTACTTCTCAGGATGATCTCCCATTCATCTGAATGGAGTTTTGGACACGTTTTTTATGAATTTTGTCAAAACCTTCAGACAAATTGCTAACAAAAGTCACAGCACACCATTCTCGATGGAGCTGCATGTTTTAATACAACTTTTTCCTGTGTTTTTCTCAAAACTGCAGGATGAGTTATGCACCACAAATGGAATAAATATGAGGCAGAGTAAATCATGTGCTTCAGTGCTTTTGCATTGGTACCCTCAATAAAAAATTTGACAAAAATTATTGCTCCAAGTGAAACAGAGGTATGGTAAATAGGGTTTCCCTCCAAGCCTTTGTGAGACTGCACTTGGGTGCAGCAGAGCTTTGAGCTAAACATTAACCATCACTGCAGTCTGTTACAGTCACTTGTGTAATTTGCTGATGATTACTCATGTGTGTGTGCACTTGTGTGCGTGTGATTTTGATTTCAGCCCCCCAACACACACCCAGTGGTCATTCTCCCTGCGGCTGAGAGGAGAAACGTTGTAGTAACAGTTTGTTTTTAGCCTGGCTGAGGATCTAAAAATGGACCAAGCTGTTTCTGCAGTTCCCAGCAGGTGGATAGATGCTCTGAGTGGAAACTCCTAAAGTGGTTTTACAGCTGACGTGGTTTCCACCCACGCTGAGCTGCTGAGTGTGTGAGAGAGAGAGAGGGAGAGTAGTGGATTATATGCGACAAACAAATTACAAACTGTTTGCCTCACTCTAATCATGTACGCGTTGGGTTCTCCTGACCAGTTGAGCTTCAAATATTTCTTAGAAGATACATTAACGGTTGTTTCAAGGGATGTTTCCTGTCATATATCTCCTGTTCCATCGGTGGATATATTACAAACGGCACAAAGTTTCTAATAATGAGCTCAGTGTATGTACAAATCCTTGTGAACCAAAAGGTTTCTTTTTACTCTTGGCTCTGTATGATGTCACAAAGAGGGGATATCTCAGGCACAGAAGCCCCACGCACCTGTTGTTGAAACCTTCTATCTACAAGGGGCAGCCAATCAGAGGAAAGGTGGCATGGGGGGAGGAGCTAAAACGGCATGTTTCAGACAGAGGATAAACTGAGGGGCCGCATCAAGGCTCAGTGTAAGATAAATAAATATTATTTCGAACTGTGAATGATGAAAAGCTACTCTAGTGGAGCTACCAAATACAGATATGAATGGTGAATGAGCAAAATAGGTCCCCTTTAGGAAGAAGAGGATAAACACCTCAAATATGTTGCCCAGTTACTTGAATAAAAACTGCTTGCTAAGTGTTAAAGTTTTCTAGTTTTCAGGCTTGCTTCCACATTGTGCATTTAGTGCGCATACTCATTAAGCCAACATGGATTCAAAATTCACAATGGAATTAAAGAAGAATCATGAATGTCTGTACAAAAATTCACTGCAAGCTATTAAACTGATGTTAAGATATTTCAGAGCTGTGTCAATGGTGTGGATGGTAAAAAAAAAAGAAAGAAGACTTCTCACTTTGAAGCCAGAATCGTCCTGGTATCTGAGCAGATCGACTCATCCAGTCAAGCGTGAGTGACTCATGAAGAAAAACAAACAATGTAACAGTGATCATCCAGCGTGGGATCTGACCCACAGAACGGGACGGTTTGACGGAAAGAGGGAACACAATGACATAAAAAGAAAAACGTGTTGGTCTGAGTGGGTTCAGGCTGACGTCGCTGCGCTGAGTCTGCAGGAGAAAGTGTGTTTAATCTGACATCAAGTGACACACAGTGCTGACAAATGTGTGTATGTGGGTGAAAGTGTGATTGTATGACGTCTGATCCAGAAGTTACACACACACTCACTACACGCACAGTGGAGGTCTTTGTTCTGGACATCCACTCAGGATAACCCCTGCCCTCTGGATCATCCCATCCCGTGACTACTTTTCTGGAAATGTAGTTCTTTTTTATGGGCATGAGTACACAGAAAAACACAGTGAATAGTTTGCACGTAATATACAGCTATATCACAGCACTGTCATGTATATTATAATGAATAACATGTCAATAACAGTCCGTTACTTCCATAAGTGTCTAAACCTAACCAAGTAGCTAAGGATTAGGTAGTTAAATAAGACACCAAGCGGTCCTTTTCAAGCAAGTTACCTCCCTGGCTTGCTGTAGCGCTATTCACATGACTAACCCCGTGTTGTGCGTGGATCATGTCAGATGTTCTCTTGGCTGAAGTTTGGTCCATTTTCAGCAACTTCTTCCTGCCATATGATGGCATTGGTCTCTGCCCATCAGGGACCCTCAACATGAACTTGTAACTTCTGACCTTAGCTCTGTAGCTAGCCACCATTAGGTGGCGGCTGTGGTTCAGGTGGGAGAGCAGGTCATCTACCAATCAGAAGGTCAGTGGAACAATCCCTGGCTCCTCCAGTCCACATGTCGAAGTATCCTTGGGCAAGATACTGAACCCCAAGTTACCCCTGATGCATCCATCGGAGTGTGTGCGCGTGTGTATGAGCTATAAAGTGCTGAGGTATAGATAAAAGTGCTGTATGATTGGGTGAATGAGACTTGTAGTAGAAAGTGCTTTGAGTGCTCAGATTGAGTAGAAAGGTGCTATATAGTACAGTAAAGTAGCCCGACTTCACTAACGCTTCAAACGTCACTGCTATTTAG
>VUQI01060527.1:51023-81330 GCA_015106735.1 Paratilapia polleni | reverse complement strand
TTTTTTTTTTTTTTGTTTTTTTCTTTTTTTTTTCCCCCCTCCCTTATTTTTTTTTTTTTTTTTTTTTTATCATTATCTCATATGCTGTATCATGATTCAAGTAACATGGCTATAAATAACTTAAAAGCTGAAGAAAACCATATGTGATGAAGTAATGTCAACTCAAAATCTGATTTACCATCAGCTGGCTCAGAGGTTATCATGTGACCAGTGTATGAAATCTTGATCGTGACATAACAAATATTCATAGATGGTAGTACTGTCATCCTTGAATTAAGACAGGGATTAATATTGACTCACTAAATATAAACACTTGCCCTTATGTCACTGGCAACCCAGCTAGATGTAGTCCGGTGGAGCTTGCTGATGAAAACCATGAAATCAGTGGCTCTAGTTTAACTTCAAATCTAGTTTTCCAAAGCCACATCAAAAATGATGCAATCATGTGTCAAACGACAAATACTTACAAATCACTCTGTAAATTTTTATATATGAAACGTAAAACAAGATCACTGCCACAATCTAGGTAACAGTTTATTATAACCATCATTATTAAACAGTAGAATGATAGTTAATAAAACATTTGTTAGTAGTTATTTTATTGTTGACAAACACTAAAGGATAATGAATAACAATTGTAAAGCTGCAAATGATATTTATAAAACTTAGTTGGTTAATAAATACTGTGAGGAGCATATAAAAACATTATTTGGATGGCTATTGTAAAGTTGAAACTGATCATATTTATTATTGTTATAATTATTATACTGGCTTTAAAGGGCCTGTAACTTTACTCACTGTTTACTTTTGCTTTCACTAGCTGTTTGGTTAGCTTTAGGCAAAAAACCAAACCAAAACAAAAAACCAAAAATAAACAAAACAAACCAAACGAACAAAAAAACACTGTTTAAGCTTAAGATTGTGGTTTGGGTTAATATACACCCATTCACAACATTAACCCTGCACGTTTAAAAAACAATGCTTAAGGACTGGGACAATCTCCGAGATGCCAGTGGCTTTGACTAAATGGCAATATTTGATGTCCCGAGAATGAGAGCGGTCTCACTAATCAGAAATGAGACCTTTATTACAAAACGAGTATAATGTTTGGTCATCAATAACAAATACATAGTAAAGTATATAAAATGTTCTATGTTATCAGAATGCAATTGTTATCATTGCTTATCATCTTTGGTACAATTCATTTTATTATATATAATTCAGATACAAATGAAAAAAATGTGTATTGATTACTAATATTTGTATTCCTAATCATTACTAACTATCATTTTACTGTGGCAGTGCATTTTTGCCTCACAGCAGAAAGGTCCCTGGTTCAAATCCACTGGCTGGCTGGGGTCTTTCTGCATGGAGTTTGTATGTTCTCCCTGTGCTTTTGTGGGTTCTCTCCGGGTACTTCGGCTTCCTCCCACAGTCCAAAGATATGCATGTTAGGCTAATTGGTAATTCTAAATCAGGTGTGGATGTGAGAATGGTTGTCTGTCTGTGCGTTTTAGCCCTGCGACCTGACTGGCGACCTGTCCGGGGCGTACCTGGCCTCTCATGCTATGACAGCCAGGATGGGCTCTCGCCCCTCCATGACTCTGAACTAGATAAGCAGATGAAAACTGATGTGTGGATGCTTGTTAACAGTAAAACAAACATCTAATTAAGTTTAATTAGCAATTAACTTACAATTTATCAACAGTAGTTACTATGAAGTGTTTCCACGATGTCTGGCAGACTGATCACATATCAGTGCACTTATGTGAAAATAATTCCCATTTAATATTCAGATATTTTTCCCTGCCAGAATAACAGAGTGAGACTTGTGCTCTTTCTGTCTTGCTCCCTTATCCACCCATACCCCCCTTCATCCTTCTGCCTTGTCAATCAGTAGAAGGAGGAAAAAGTCATTAAATCTCTCTGTTGGCCATATATGTAATTACAGTCTGCCTGTATGTTGCTAAATACGCCCCGGCGCTAGTCTGGTCTCCCTGGTCATGTTTTTTCCTCCCACCGGTCGTGTTTGAAGCGCTTATAATTGGTGCAGGCAGCGTGTCAGGATTAGAGGCTGCTGGTTTGAGACCCCGAAGCCCCCCTTTTCTCCTGCCCGGCCCCCCATGCTGATTACCACAACCTTAAACCCTCTTACCCTTCTTTACTCTGCTTATATGTGTTAGGACTAGAAGGGAGATCATTAAAGTATCATAAGTACAGTATTTTATTAATTTCTGATATGGCACAGTTTATTTGGTACATATTGTTATTTTCTTTAGTGTAGATGCCATTTAAAGATCATTCTCCATTCATTAAGCTGTTTCCAGTGTACATAGTATACTGTTTTGTTTCTGTTTAAAGGCACAACAGTCTTTTGTGGCTTATAATCGCCAAATTTTATGCATTCCTTAATGAATGACACAAGCCTGTTTTATTCAACTTAATCAACCTGTAATCTTTCATGTTTTTCACTGCTTTACTATGCAAAAAAGCAGAAAAACACCCATATAAAACTATAGATCAAGATGGTGTGACAGAAGATGATGCAAGGGATAGATGGAGTCAAATTATCTGCTGTGGTGACTCCTAAAGGGAGCAGCTGAAGAAGAAGATAAATCTATAGATCTCTACATCTATGTTTCTCTCTCTATATATAAAATTATCAAGGATCACATTGCTGGGTTGTAAAGTTTTTTTTTAGTGTGTTAATTAAGTCTGTGTATATTTGACTGGTGCCTGCAGGACGCCTGTGGTCAGTTGTCTACCTCTCTCGTGTCACTCTACAGGCCTTTTATTCAGAACACCCCTCTCTAAGTATGCAGTGAGTGAAAAAATCCTCCTTTACTGACGCCAAGCTCATCATTTAAGTTTGACCATGTTTTCACCCTGAAACTAGAATTTTGCATTTAAGTCAAATCATCTGACTTAAAAAAAAAAAAGAAAAAGGAAAAGTCTTAATGTGTTTGGATGTAGCATAAAGCTTACAGTGCTATAGGGCTACCCCTGTCTCACTGGCAGTAGTAAAACTCTTGTGGGTTGAGACAAATGAAGGTTGTTTGGGCCATCAAAGCATTTAAAGTTGAAATGATGGAGCTGATGGTCAGTGATGTCAGAAAAGATGTTGACTTTGTCTGAGTCAGAGCAGTTTCTGGTCAGTAGAGCCCCTAATTTTTCGGTCTGTCCGTTGCTGTCTCTGAGTTTGTGTCTCTCTCTGTTAACCTCTCTTACTCTCACATCATCTCACTCTACCCTCTCTCTCACACATCTGAAGACTGCTGCTCTCTTATCCAAGTCAAAGTGCTGACTGGAGCCAGAGATCTATGCATTCACAAATCTAAAATTGTAATGGGTTATATTGTGTGTTTCTGAAGGAGGTTTAATGACTAAAATCTTTATTCAAAACATGATCAAATCAATCAAAATGATGATTTTTGCAGGCCACATAAAGAGGGCATTTTCTTTTTTTTTTAGATAAATTTACAATATGTTAATAGTTTACTTTAACGACCATAAACCTAGTGGATTTACGGATCACCGCAGTTGCAATGCTAATTTCTCTTCTCCTTTTGGCTGCACACGCTATAATGCTGTAACTCGTGTGAACAGACAACAATTTAATTAAGAGTACAGTTTCCAGATAGATATATTATGACATACAGTAGATGTGTTAATTCCTAGCTCTCGTTCATTGATAGTGTAATTGTAATGCTGATATGCTTCATGGAAATTGAGTGCAGATGCTGTTGTTTGGGAATGGAGGTTGGTTGAGGTATAATTATGGTAAGGTAAAATGAGGCTGCTGATGATGAATGAAGTCAAATGAAGATGTTGTTGTCTGGGGTGTTATTTTCAGTGAGGCCTCCATGTTTGACCCGGACATGTTTTTGAACAGAAGCCCGGGAGAAGACAGAAGTGGAAAAATGATGTGGTCAGCATATTTATTGCTCATGTAGTTGAGGTAAGAGGTCACTAATGGCCCTAAACTGCACAAAATAAAGGGAACCACCACAAATAAAAGCCTAATCTGAACCCTTAGCCTGACCTAACCACAATTCTAGCCTTATTCTTAAAACAGGGATTTGAATCTGAAGACCTTAATTCTCAAATTCATCCATAAGGGAGCCTCCTCAGTAACGCAGATGAAACTTTGGATAAAGGGGTCCTTTAATGAAGTACCCTGGTTTACAACTGTGGTCTTGAGGAAAAATTGTATGTATAACTTATAGAAGCTTTACTCTCACATGTTTGGTATACATAATGACTTGTGCTTAGATTGGGTTAAATGCACACTTAAGCTGTATTTTGCTTCAATTGCCTCCTTGTAAAGAAATATTATCCAGTGTATCATGTGCATTTATTTCCAGTTCAGACAGACCATAAACTAATCTATGTAAAAAAGGCAGATTGTTGCTGTGAAATTGGAGTTATTTAATTAAACAAAAGTACAAGGGACTTTTAAAAGTAGGAACTTCAAGCCTTGATCTGTGATATTTTGCCTTCAGTGAAAGAGTGCTACCTCTTTGTTATAATCATACTAATATGTTTTCTTCACCACCAGGAATCTATGAGGTTATGTGAACAGCACAAAAACATTTTAATGTGGAATTTCTTTTTAGCATATGGCACATGCTAAAACTTCCTTGTCTTCATTAACTTATTTTTCAGCTTCAGGGTTTCAAACCAGCAGCCTCTAAAAGGGCTCTGTGATGTCTCTGTGGCCTTTTCACCCTATTTGCCGAGTTCTAGATGGCACGTAGTCTTACACTGGAGTTTTCAATGGACTTTATGAAACCTATTGTAATCGCACGAACAATAGTGAAGTATCTAAAAGGGCCTCTGAATGTGAATGTCTTCATTCAATAAACAGCTGAACAATAAAACGCCATGTAATTTCCCCAGTTTCTTTTTGGTCACAGAATAAATATTTCTCTGTCTTTGCACAAATGAGTGTATGGGTGGGACTGGCGGGGGCCATAAAAGAATATATTAATTTCTTTAAGTTTCTTTAGCTTGAGCCTTTTTTTCTTTCTTACATTGTTTTATAGTAGCAGTAGTATGGATTGTTATCAGCTATCTTTTAAAATATTTTTTTTTAATTTATAACTGACTAATTCTTACATTCCTTTTTTCTTTTGTGCACCACTTATTTGTGTTCTCTCACATTTATATTTTTTTCATAAATGGATTTCCTTTCTACATCTAAATAAATAAATATATATATATATACAGTATATATATATATATATATATATATATATGTTAAATGCTTGCTCCAGACTTTCCACTTGTTCTCTGTTACTCTACAGTCCTCCCCCTCAACCTTACCCAGAAGCCCATGCCCCCACCCCCAACCCAGACATCTGTCTCACCGCAGCACAGAGCTACGGTGTGACACCGTGCTATAAATATGAGTACACACAGACACACACACAAACACATACACATATACTATAAATACCATCTCTGTGCAAAACACACTGCTGCAGTATAAATATTTAAGTATAAACGTGTAATGAATTTATTGATATGTTGCCCATGCCAGCAGGCACTGTTTTGAGCCGCAGAGTGGTAAACCAGTGTGGTGGGATTGAAGTGGTGCTGAGGGATTGTGGGGACGCATGTTCCGAGTTAGGCAGCTGACCAATCGGTGGGCTGGAAGCTGGAAGCCGCATCACAAAAAGAGCTACTGATCAGTACCAGTCTTCATAGCCATCCATCTTTCTCTTTTGCTCTTTCTCGTGCTCTTTCCTTACCCTCTTTCCTTACTCTCTTCCCTTTATCACCCTTTGATTCTTTCTTGTTTTTCAACTGATTCTGCTTGTGTCCTTTTCTTCCTTTTTTTTGTCTTACCTTTCACTTTTTGATCCTTTGATCCAGCCAATCATGCCTGTCCTCATGATGAAATTTTGTAGCTGACAGTTCAGTTTTAGTTTATTCCCCCTAGATGGAGTAAAAGTGTGAATTACAACATGTCATTTTTTTTCATTGTGCTAAAAATATGAAAAAAAATGTTTCTCTTAGTGTTCACAGTGGCTATTGTAGTTTCAGTTTTAATGGGAGTAGCCAGTATCACTTCCTTCTGATAACAATCATGATTTATCGTACTGTGTTCAATAAAATTGTTCCAGAGTCCCAATTTCCTTCCTAAGTAGTAGCTGTTCCACTCTAGTAACTATTAGCCTCATGGGAAAGTATCTGAATGTAGATTTCTATAAATACCCTCTGTGCAACAAGTGTTTTGGAAAAAGACAACATAGTTCTAATGTAAAATTTGTAACTAAAGGGATGAATGCACAATTAAACAGGCTAGATCTGAATGCATTATATTTACTTTAGACTAATTGTGATACTGATCCTCATCCTATATAGATTAATTTTTTAGTTTTGTCTGGAAACATGCCTGAGCTCCAGATAACAATTGTGGAAGTAACCCTGGCAATAACTTCCAAGTATCATGTGTGTTACTCATGACATGTCCTCATGTTGTGTTGCTCAGAGTTTAGTTAAGCATTTATGTGACAGTTCAGGTGATTGGACTGTATATTATCCTTTTTTCTTCTGATGTCGCACCAAAATGATACTGATTATAGGATTTGCACATATGCATTGACTTTTATTCAAGCTGACCACATTGAGATTTGCAATATATTGAAAAACAGTATCCAGAACAAATGTTAATGTCACTTCAAAGAAAACCACAGCAAATGTATTTTCTCTCCAGAATAACTTGTTGATGGCAACAGATGTTCAAACATTTTTTTGCCCTAAGGCTTTTCTGGGGCTGTTATCCATTAGACAGTTTCTGTCCATGACATTTGATTGATTTCTCAGATTCTTTGATTTCTTTGTTTTTAAAGTAGGAATTGTTAGCGTTAGCATTATTAGCTAGAGTTTGAATGCTGCAGGAGAAGCTCTGTGAGATGCTAATTAGTGACTGGCTCCTATGTGCTCCCCTTGTCCTACTAGACATACTGCACACTACTAGAAACAGCTTTGCTCTTCATACTTAAGTATCTGATATGACGTCAGCACAATATTATCGGCCACTAAAGGTTTGAGTGTATCAGACCTGCATACTCCTGGTGTACATCGTGCATTATGTTATAGTGAAGGATTAGTTTCTGATTATATGATAAGGGTCCTTCCTTCTTCATCCTCATTTCCATAACAGAGCTTTGTTTCGGCTGCTGTGATCATAACACCCAGGGTATTGACAACAATGTTATTTCCCCATATGACAATTAGGTGGAGGTCTGCATCACAGCTTGCCACACATTTTGGAGTGGATGTCAGTACCACCACCTGGCTCAACTTGCATGAGACTTTGGTTCTTAAGGGAGTGGCATGCCTGCACCTGTCCATCATATTGCATATTACTTCTGAAATTCTGTCACCAAGAGAAAGGCACATTGGTGTGACTCTGTTTTCTCTATTTTCTCTGGGAAAACTGCAGCAGCAGCAGCACTGTAAACATCAGCAACATCAGGATCAAGATCAAGATCTCCTCACCAGAGCCCAACCTCGATTTCATGGGTCTGCTCAGTTACATTTATGTATTACTTATACTAACACACAGACCCACAACCCAGGATAATGGCTAATGGGCTACATCATTTGAAAGTATCAGATTGGAACTAAAGCAGACGTGTAAATGACCCTCACAGTCTTTGTTTAGTTTGTTTGGAAAAAATGCACTGGCATGTCAAAGAAACCTATAGTCCTTGATGAAGCTGAATGCACTTTCTATAATTCACTATTGAGAAAAAAAAATCTGTGTAATGTTATGAAATGAAAAGAGGCCAGTGGATTATTTTGTCGTGCTTTTTTTGTGTTTCCAGTTGCATTTCCTCTTCAGTCCCATTTACCTTCTCCTGACCTTCTCTCTCCTCATCTGAGAACTTTGTGCCTTCCTCATTTCTCATCAGCTTTCCCTCCCCATGTTCTCTCAAAGCCATGTTTCTCTGTCCTTCTTCCAGTTCCAATCATCAGAGGTCACTGTGTCTCTGATTAGGGTTAGTGTCTGTACAAATGGATATGTATGTGTGAGAGTAACTTGACTTGTATGAAAAACAAATGGAAATACTGTTTTCATGTCTGCCCATGCATTCATTCTGTGTTTATCTTTGGGCAAGCATGGTAATCATATTGTCATAACCTATTTAAGCATGTCCAGTCTCTCTCTCTATTGCTCTCTTTCAGTTTTTCACTTTTCATTCTTACCTTTTTTTTCTTTCACATTTGTATTTTTCTGTTCTCTTTGTCTTCATACTTGTTTGCTTCTTACCATTTTTCTCCATCTTTCGTTCCTCCCTCTCTTTCTCACTTGCTCTCCTCCCCCTTCGCTTTCTTTCCCTTTTTCTGCCCAAAGTTCTGGAGGCCAGCTGGCATGGTTTTCTAGTGGTGTAGTAAAATATAAATATAATAAGGACGTTTTTGAGCTGGTGAATCCATTCTGAGCAGAGAAACATCACCACAGAGCCCACAGATGTGGCACATACTCAGGAGAGAGAGTGAGGGACGGAGAGAGGGAGGAGGAACAAATCCCTCATTTGACATTGAGAATACAGCAGGAGCATTAGGCTGCATTATTGTTGACATTACCAAACTACTAGACTTGTTATTAGGACACTTAATAATGCTCATTTCCAGCTCCATATTTTTATTCTTGGACTGGAATGGAGTGGCTATGTATGATTCATAGCTCTGAACGATCCCTTTTTAAATCTTCATCCCCTCAGTTTATCCACTGTTTAAAACAAGCGATTTTTGCACCTCTTTCTTGAATGCCGCCACCCCCGCCCCCCCCTTTAAGCCAGCTTTCTTATGACTGGCTTGAACAGCATGGGGGTGGGGCGTCTGTGCTCACAGCCAGAGCAGTGTTCCTGAGATAATATCACCTGTCTTTGACATCACTGAGATCCAAGAATAAAAAACATAAATAAATAAAAAATAACAACTGTATGAAACAGAGCGAAACTGGTTACCTGTCCAGGGTGTACCCCATGGATGGATGGAGCATTAGGACCAGACCATTTTTAATATGAGTATTTACCATTATACCATATATATTGTATTACCATACAGGAAAACAAATAATGGAGTGAATGTTATTGGTATTTTAGCATGCAATATTTCTATTTGCCTTAATGAAGGACATAAAATATTCCGGAAGCAGTGTGTGTACACATATAAGTGTGTTTTGTGTAAGACTGTGGTTTTTTTTTTGTAATAGTGCAACTTTATATCAATGCATTAATGCTTATCTAAATGTTGCACATATTAATGCACATCCCCATGTGTGTGTGTGTGCATGTGAAGCCTCTGTTTAACAACCTGTGGCTGTGTCTATACCTGCAACTGGGTGCTTCTGTATATATGTATTTGTGTGCATGCTTGTGTGTTTCCATCTCTCCATGGCTATGTGTTTAATGTCAGAGCACAGCACAGCCTACTTCAGTCCCCTGGGTAGCTCTTTGTTTGCTTTAGCCATGTGGTGGCTAGCCTAGCCCGCTAACTCCAAGACACATTTAGCCTGGGCTCCACTTTTATATCATCCTGCTTTTATTTTCCTTCTGTCTGCTCTCTGACCAAACACTCTGCACTGAACTGGACTTTAGCAAGACTAGTATTGGTGCCATTCTCAACCATTGACAGACAGATTTGGTCAGTGTGGTTTTCACTGGCTGACATGTTAGCTCCGGCTTAGCATCTAAACTGCTGGCACTGGCCAAGTGGCACTCACTGCCAAAAAATGTATGGTAAAAAATATAAAGGCTACAGATCAGATCAGCATGTCCAGGTTGTTTTATCTCCTTGTCTTGGAAGATTAAGGCTTAGAAGGTTTCAGATATTTCCACTCTGATGCCTAGAAGCCTACTGCATATAGGCATAGTTTTAGGTGTTTATTGCGGTCTGGGGTTTGATGCTGGAGTGTGTGGAGGGACAGAAGAAGAAGGAGGAGGAGGAGGAAGAGGGATGGTGGTTTTAGCCACCAGCTGTTGTTACCTTGAGCATAACGTCCTTTAACCCCCATTACAGCAATCCACCACAAGCCACAAACACGCTAGCTTCAGCTGACTGAAAAACAACCCAAACTCACTTGTTTACTAGCTAATGTGCCAAGCCATTTGCTGTCTCTTACTCATTCAACCCCTCTCCCCTCTGTTTTTTTTTATCAACTTCTTAATTTACATCTTGCTCTCTCATTTCCCTATACAAATTTCCTGATATATTCTCCTCAGTCTCTTTGTTAAATTTTCTCACCATCTCTCATTATATTTCAGTCTCTGTATAATCATTTTTCACATCCTTTCCGTCTCTTTCTTTTCATCTCCTTTTGGAATTTTCTTTCATCTGTGTCTTCCTCCATTTGCCCCACTCTTTGCCTTTGTTGGTTAGGGCCCTGGGTATGCGTGGGTAACCCCGATGCCCATGCAAAGGCTGTGGAGTCATAGAGCCTCAGTGTCAGCAGATGAAAGCAGAGGGAGATTCTGGGGCTGGCACCCATCTCCCTCTGTCCTGCCACCATGGCCTCTTATTTCACAGAGAAAATTAATAACTTTAACAAACATCAATGAACGAGGGCCTGATGCTTGGTTGGCTTGTCGACTGGCCTAGTGTATGTGTGTGTACTGTGTACACGTGCCTAGATATGTGTGTCTTTGCTTGTACGGTTGTGTGTTTGAGCTCATACCTTACTGTATGTGAACCATTTTAGTAATGCCGAAAGAGACCGACAAGAATAGTGTACAGCAGAGAAACTGACAGGTTGATGAATAGTAACAGAGAGACAAGATTTTGGGTGGGGGTGTGTCAGGCTCCACTTTGGTTTGATCTGATCAGAATGTTGTCTACTTGAAACGCCATAGTGTCGTCTTTTGAGGCCAAGAGGAACTGAGAGATGGATGGATGAAGGGAGGGATGGATGGATGAGAGAATGTGACCACTTCTGAGGCATTGTCGACAGCCACGCTGAATAGGCAGCGGGCCTGCCTGGAGCCACGCCTGTATTTATGATCTTCAAAGGAAGGATGACACACACACGCTCATGCACATCCACAAATTATTGATAGTTACAGGAAAACACGTGCTTGTGCAAATGTGGGGACATGCAAATTTACGTATAGATTTCTTCTCACACATAATAAAAGCTTTGAACACATCTAGAAAAAGCAATACATACATACATGGGGCAAGCACAAGTATCACCACTGATAATGTGTATGTAATTGGTCTCAGCAGGTCAATTTTGCCTAAAAACTGAAATGCCCATTGCTATAAATGGCACCTTTATGCTCAGAGTGGTGCAACACTTTTTACAGCGCCTATAGAGGTTTCTCACATGATGTCTTTTGCACATTGCTTAAGAGTCGTCCGCCATATTGGACGTGATACAACCATAGGTCGCAAGGGAAAAATGTGTATTCCCTGACTGGTTGGTGAGTGGGTCCTGGAGGTTGCTAGCTAGTGAAATCGGTAGCAAAGAGGGTGCTGCACCAAAAACTTCCTTGTGATTGCTTTGGTTGCTAGCAGATTGTCTGGTCGCCTGTAGTCTGCATGGAAGACGTTGGGTTGCCTGCAAACACTCACTAACTACTTGCCGGGTGGTGGTAAAGCTTGAAAAAGTGTGACGCAACCCCAAAATGGAGAACATTTACCTTCAAAGTAAAAGTTTTGCACCAGCGCTGCAGCCAACACATTTCAAAGGCCTAACTTTTACTTTGAAGGCCAACGGTCTCAGTTTCCGGTTTGTGCCGCATTTTTCACAGTTTCACTACCCCTTGGAGAGTACTTGGCGAGTGTTTGCAGACAAGTCGACATCGTCCTTGCAAACTTTGGGGCACCAACCAGTCGAGGAATACACATTTTTCCCTAGCGACCAACGGTTGCCAGGTCTATGTGACTGGGGTTTTAGCACATTGACTGGCATCGACCTCCAGTAACCACTCACCAGCCGCTGGTTGCCAGATGGCTGCTGGATCGGTTTCTAACCCTGTGTGACTGGGGCTTTATTCTCTTGACCCTACATTGTCACATGTCCAAAATGGTGGACAAGTTAACGTTATGTGCTTAGCGGTAATTTGATTGCTAAACCTCAATACCAGCATCTACATGAACCTCTGCAAGGTACTAACTTGCTCACTGGTAGCATTTTGGGGCTCAGTCTTTTGCTCAAGAACACTTAAGACAGTAGAGGAAGCAGATATATAAACCCTCTCTCTAGTTTGATATTGTAGGAAATATGCTTACCTCCATTTTTGCAGAATTCAGGAAAATGATGCCACTCTTGGTTCTATATGGTACATACGAAGCCTCTACTGAAAGTTGATGAGATTAGCTTAGCATAAAGTCTAAAACAGTGAGGCACAGCTAGCTTGGCTGTCTCCAAAGGTATGGTAATTATGACACTGGGTCTTGCTGTATGCTACACAGTTTCTTGGCTGTGGGGTTGACTGGCAGCAGCAGGTGGAGACTTCAGGAAGTTACTAAACCGCTGAAAGAAATATGCTGTGTTTGGTTTTACTCGGATATGTGAAAATTTCGACGCCAAATACTGTGGACATTGACAATGCCGCAGAAAGCCATCTTCATGTCAGCAGCGCTTAATAGGATAGGCAACACAGAGGACAAACGGCAGATATAAGAGCTGCACATTTTATATTAATTCAGTCAGAATATTACACGCATTATCCATATTGATCTTCTTAACTAGCTGCAAAGAAGCAAATAATTATATTTCCAAAATAGTGAAACTATGCTTTTATTCGTCAGCAAGCTACCATCTGAGGAACAGACATCAATGGATGTACTTTCTGTAAGGAAACTTTTAACAATAATATTTTTGAAGGGTTGATGCCCTCCACAAGCTTTCATTCATGGACTAGCAACAGTTCCTCTTGTAGCAGCTCCCAATGAGATGAAACATCATTATGAGAGCTGTTCCACTTTGCAAAGCTGGAAACAAATTTGGTAACACACTCACACCTCTATGACAAATTTTGATTTCTTTTAACTAGTTTGCATGCTCCATACCAGGAAATTTTTAATGAATTTACACAAGTGTCAGTATATGCTCTATTTCAGCTTAAAGGCAAACACAGCTATAGATGGCTGTTTACTCTGTGTGAATCTCTCTATTTGCCTTTCAATGTCCCATCAAGAGACATGAAAAGCAGTGTTGCAGCAAAAAATACTTTACGGTGTTTACTGACACAAATAATAAAACGTAAACTGTGGAAACCCTCAGCCTTGTACAGTTCAATTCATTCAAAAGAGCCAGCACTGAGAAACAGTGGTGAGACCACTGATTTTCTGCTGGCAAATATTTGAGAAGCTAATTTAGAGGGGTTGGGTTTGCTTGTGTGTGTGTTTGTGTGTGCATGTGCTTGTGTGTTTCAGCTATAGGCAGCAAGACAACCAAGCAGCCAAAAGCTTTTAAATTAAAAATGTCCATTTTAGGAAACTGGCAAAAAGTTATTAGTATTGCTGATTTATTAGGACAGTCATTTAACACTAATTGTCCCTACTGTTATTCAGTCAGTCAGCTACCCACTCAAACAATCTGTCAGGCAGTCAGTAAATCAGGTTTTCAGGCAAGCAATCCACCTGCCAAACATCCAGGCAATTAGGCTGTCTCACCGCTGGTAAATTACCCTATTACCCAGTCAGTCATCCAGCATCCAGCCAACTAATGACCCTTGATCTTGATGCAGCTGGGAAAAATAGTGGCACAATACTCCGGGAAATTGATTGGTTTAATTGATTTTGATTGTTGTTTACAATGTAAAACAAAAAACGGGGTTGTCAGAGTACAGAGCTGTCAAGGGCACTGAAAGACATAGACAACAACTGGAAATGTGAAGTGGCAGTAATAAAGGGCAAAGCTTGTGTTTGCTGCTTGCTTGCCTGCCAGCAGAGTGTGGACAGGACTCTCCAATGCGCCCTGTGCCCAAGAGGGGCGGGGTGGGTGGCAGAGTATAGGAACAGAGGGAGCAAAGGAGAGAGAGGAGGGCAGGACTGGCAGGGTGCGGTCTGAAGTGGCAACAGATCGTTTTGGATCACTCAAATCCCTTCAATTCAACTGGAAAGCTGCAGCTTGTTGCACGCCGGCCGCATATGGAGAGGAAAAGCCTTCAATCCAGAGAGGGCACCAACCAAAGAGCAGGCAAAAGTGGCTGATGTTATGACAGTTTCCCAGAGCAAAAGAAAGAGGGGGAGAGAAACCACAACACTGCAACTTGGATATCAGTAACCGCTCTCTCTCTTTAACTCTCTCACCCACCAAATCGACTTTGAACCTGTTTGTTTAAATGCACGGACTTTACAGCCTGCACACTTACTATTGATTCTGTAAGGCGGTGGGAGCGAAGTTTCTCAATTTAGGGTCGATGTTCTGGAAAAGCTAGAAACTTTTTGGTTTCCCAATGGTGCCCCGTGCAGCCGAGGTGCTGATCTTCTTTTATCCGAATTTTTCGGACGTGGATTTGCAACTGTCACGGACGATGGAGTCGGTAGCTAAACCGCGGAGGTACTGAACACATCTCTCTCCCCCGGGAGAGTCCTCCCTCCCCCCGGGGCGATGCGGATCTCCTTCCTCCTTCTCACCACCTCTCTGTGTGCCTTGGTCCTCCTCCTCCACGCACCTGCCTCGGAGGGCTGCGGACCGGGGAGGGGGTACGGCAAAAGGCGGCTCCCGAAAAAGCTCATCCCGCTTGCCTACAAGCAGTTCAGCCCAAACGTCGCCGAGAAGACCCTAGGAGCCAGCGGGCGTCCAGAGGGCAAAATAACACGCAACTCCGAGCGCTTTAAAGAACTGACGCCAAATTACAATACAGATATAATCTTTAAAGATGAGGAGGACACGGGCGCCGACAGGCTCATGACTCAGGTGAGAAGGGGGGATCAATGAGTAGCCTACGTGTGCGCTTGCAAAGATGCGCAAAAATAGGCCAGTGTTCCTAAATATATCCGGTATTACACTTAAAGTGAAAAAAAAAAGATTTTTTTTTAAACTTTTTTTTTCTTTTTTTAAGAACGAATCAGCTGGAAGCTGATTGTAGCAAGCATACCACAAGGAGCTGAAGGACCAGATTAGTTGCACTGTTGTATCCAGTTGGCTGCTCAATATCTCTTGTCTGTTAAATGTTTGAACTAAAATGATTGAATTCATTGACTCTCGGTCCTCTGGATTTTGCTGTCTGACGTACTGAGCTGTTAGTGACTTGAAGTTTTGCTTTTACTCACGCACCAAGTGGTCTCAGTCATCGCCAATCAGTTTTCCATTTGGCTAGGCCTTGGTGTGCGTAAAATCACCGCCTTTAGGATTAATAACCTCCGGGTATTTTACCCTGTCATATATTATTTCAGTGCTAGTTTCGTGTTATAATGTCCCATTGGCCCACAAGCACACACTTTATCCATATGAAATGTGAAAAACTGGATCAGTGGTTCCTTTACGCACAGCACGCCAAATCTCTACCGAACCTTGTTGCGCGAATTTAAAGTGGGTCTAAAAGCAGATTCACTAATTCATTCGTTTATTCATTGATGGGCTAACATTAACCACATTAATAATGCTATGACTCATTTGAGCAAATATCTGTAATGCTGAAAAAAAAATCACCTGGCACAGTTGTAGTATACAGTTACTATTTGTAGGCTGCATTCTTTCACGTTTTTGATTCTTTGTTTTATAACCTAGAATGTCTTGTATTTTTTTAGTCACTCTCATGCTTTTCTTCTAGTTGTCTGAGAGGGCTCTGCTGTTGTCCTATCTTTGATCCAGCTATTATCCCCACCTTATTGAGATGACGCAGAAATACCATTCTTCATAACTAATTGCACCCACTTTGTCTCACAGCGTCCACATTTCCCCTCAAGCTTAAGTGCTATTGGGACTAGCGGATTTCTTTATGTTTCTCACAGCCTGCTTTCTTTTTCTCTGTGTCTCTTAGCGGTGTAAAGACAAGCTAAACTCTCTGGCCATCTCTGTGATGAACATGTGGCCAGGTGTGAAACTGAGAGTGACAGAGGGCTGGGATGAGGATGGTCATCATTCAGAGGACTCACTGCATTATGAGGGACGTGCTGTTGATATCACCACATCAGACAGGTAGGCATGCTATAGACTAAGTTATATGCTGTGACTAGGCCAGAAACTGGCCAGACAGCATTTAAACTGCTTGTAGTGTGTCAACTATGACAGTTAGACTGTCAATTAACAACAACAATGTGATGAGTCAAGCAATTGATACAAAAAAAAATCTACCAATTTTTTTTGCTGATAGCAAGTTCAGATATTTTGATCCAAATCCAAACCCAGGAAAAATTCCTCATGAAATTGTGACCTGTCTACATAAATGTCAGAGTAGAAATAATGATCTTTTTCTGTGAAGAGTTTTGCAGAAGCATGCTATGCACTGATTCCGACTGAATCATACTGGAAATTAACTATATATTTTTGTCCTCCTGACAGGGACAGAAATAAGTATGCTATGTTGGCCCGCTTGGCTGTAGAAGCTGGATTTGACTGGGTCTATTACGAATCCAAAGCCCATATTCACTGTAGCGTCAAGTCAGGTAAGAGATGGAAATTAGAACAGTGCACAGTACGTGTGCATTATCTCAGTGTGTCTTTGTGTGTTTTTGCTTTTGTGTTCAGCTGTTATTACTGCTAATGAGGCTGATGCTAGACCCTTTGATGGTGAGCCACTAATGGTTTAGTTTCCCATTCATTGACTGTATCAACACTCTGGGTGTGTGCTTAAGTGCATGGCCTATTGGGAGCCAATCAAAGCAGGTGTGCACCTGTGCTCTTCGCCTAATTCAGCCTCACATGTTGGTCATATTAGTCATTGTGTTGTCATTATATAAATCATTAGTCATCAAGGTTTTAAGGATATTTAGCTGTACAATGTGTGGATAAAATGATTTGGCAAGGATATATATAGGCTTTTCTGTATTCAATTCAATTCAATTCAATTTTATTTATATAGCGCCAAATCACAACAACAGTCGCCTAAAGGCGCTTTATATTTTAGGGTAGAGACCCTACAATATTTAATATTATATAATATTTATATAATTCACTGCAGGATTGTCTGGTAGTTAATGCTGCATATGCAATAGCACATTTTCGCTGTTAGATTTTTCCAATATGCATACTTTATCAGACACAGTTTTATGCAAACAATAGTAGAAAGCATTCCACCTTCAGACATTTACCCTTGGTACCACCAGCTATTTGATGCCAAACTACATTCTAGCAGTCTGCTGAGGTTAGTAGGCTGTGAGATGATTAACTCTCTCTTTGTTTTGCTATTGCTTTTCCTTCAGTAGGTTTCTCTGAGATCTCTTATCTGAGTCTTATCACCTCCTGGTCACAGCCCTCCTTTTCTGCAGCCTTCAGACTTAGAGACACACACACCTTAGACAAATATTTGGCTGCCTTAAGACAATCCTCTCACACAAACATGCACACACATTTATTTATCCATTGCTGATTCATTTCTAATTTCAAAATGATTTTGCCGTCTATTCTATTCTATTCTATTCTGTTCTATTCTTTTCTATTCTATTCTGTTCTTTCCTGTTATTTCCCCCCCCCCAGTTCATTTAAGGTCATTGTACTATATAGGATTAGTAGTAGCATGATTCTTTGCTGAGATTCAAGCTCATTGTGATGTCTCAGTGTGTATGGAGTGGGGCATGTGACCCAGTTTAAAACACAAACTCTGCTGTAATCCAAACAATATCTAAAACCAGAGTCTGTGTACTTTCCTGTCTCTCTGACCCCAGGCCGTGCTCTGACTGTGGTGATACAATCAGCTGGTTATCCATTAGCTCTTACTGACTACCCCTTGTTGCCACCTCACCTCACTGCGTCTTAAAGGGCCAACTAGTTCAGATATACTCAAATGCGCAGCCTGTAGCAACAATGGCACTTTAGCAACAGGCCCAAGAAAAATAAAATAAGGTTAAACAAGCATTTTTCTCTAATAATGTTCTACTAACTTTTAGCATGAGCAATCTGGTTTAGAATGATAGAAATACAGTACATGTACATACCACAGCAAAGTGAAGGGGAACAATATTTCCCGTAACGCAGCACTACATTAAAAAACATCAAGTAATAGCACCAGGGGTGCTATTCTCATCTTTTGCCAGTTTGCCAGTTATTAGAAAAAGAAATTCCCATTACCCCAAGCATTGGATTTGGCATAAAAAAACATTTTGGGAACTATAAAATGGATTTCAATTCAAACTAACTGTCCTTGGCATTACAGAATATCTACAGGGACACATAACCATATCTGTTAAAGAGTTTATAGTCCACTAGTTTTCTCAAACAAGGTAACGGCAAGCAATAGTTTAAAAGTCCAGCGATCAGCTCTTAATTGGTTTGTTAAAAAGCTGATAAAACAGTATTTTTCTGAACTGGGTTTCTGTGTATGCATACTTTCTAAGCTCAAGGAGAGATCGAGAGGCAGACAGACAAGTAAAAAGTTTGAACCTTGACTTTGAGTCATAATGTATACATGCGTTAACAATCCACCACTAATCCACTGAGATAAAGTTCTTCTAGAGTCAAAGTCTTACCTGCTTTATACTCAGTGACCTAGAAAAATGTGAAATCACTGTAGAAGACCAAATGCCACTGTGGTGTTTCTCCTCTCCTGAGGGCACTTCCAACATTTTTCTCTCTTTATATGCTTATTTCATTCTTATATCAACAGCAAATAAAATTAAAACAGCACTAAATAAAAGAAATAACATCATCCTGTCTTTTCTTTTTTTAATTCTACAGAGCATTCTGTGGCAGCCAAAACCGGTGGTTGTTTCCCTGGTGATGCTCAGGTTGTCCTTGAAGGCGGCGCTACTAGACAGATGCGTGACCTTCTCCCTGGTGATCGTGTCTTGGCTTCCTCAACAGCAGATGGCCACGGTCCTTTTCACTACAGCCCAGTCTTATCCTTTCTGGATCGCCAGCCCAATGCCACAAAGATCTTTTACATTATTGGGACTGATGCAGGACTTAATATTACTCTCACAGCTGCTCACCTGATCTTTGTCACAGACTGCACTGCTGGGCTGGGTCAAGACATAGAGGACGAGCCATTATCGGGTTCCACTGGGGAAGGCAGGCCTAGATGGGGAGCAGGTCAGAGGACAGTTTTTGCCAGTGAGGTCCGGCCAGGACAGTGCGTGTTTACGTCGGCAGGGGAAGTGAGGTCACAGCCAAAACTTTCAGTTGTGACCTTCGTGGATGAGCGGAGGAGCACTGGGTTGTATGCCCCACTCACCCAGCATGGGTCCATAGTGGTAAACAGTGTGCTGGCATCTTGCTATGCTGCTGTGGACAGTCACCAGTTGTCCCACTGGGTAGTGGCCCCACTAAGACTCTTCTACAGCCTGATAGGGCCATCAGAAGCACAGAATGATGGGCTGCACTGGTACCCTTGGCTTCTACATTGGCTGGGGAAAACGCTGCTGGATACTGCACACTTCCACCCCATGTCTTTTGAACAATGACATAGATAGGAGGCACAGAGACATGTTTCAGCCTGATGTCTTCTTTCAGTTAACTGTAGTCAGGAGCACCAAAGCGCAAAGAACAGAGCACAACAGCCTTTCTTTTCAGAAGAAATCAACTGAGGGACCACCAAAGACAACAGATTTTATAGTGTAAATATGTTTTGTAGTAGTTCCACCTGCCTGTATTTGCTGTACTTCAACCAACTCTTTTGTTGCCCATGTAAAAGAGACAAAGAGAGAAAAGAAGAGAGGAGGCATAATCCTAGTAATAGATATACTGGAAAATAGTATTTGCAATTTTATTAATTTCAGAAAATTTAAGGGACTGGAGACACTGCGTTTGATAAAAAAAAAAAATCTGACACTTCTGTAAGTTAATCTGAATTCTGAAATTCAATATAAGTACTCTTGAACATCTGTTTCAATAATTTCACTTGTCCCCCAGTTTACTTAGGAGGACAGGATGACATTTGTCTCTTTTTTATGTGCCCAACAGATCAACAACAAGGAGTGTGACTCAAAAAAAAAAAAAAATAGATTGAGAAGTGAGACTGTCAAGTTTTATCATTCCTTTGTACTGTATTTGCTGCAATCTGACAACATTTACGCTTAATGATACAGTTTTGTGAAACCTCTTCAGAGTCTCAGGCTTAAGGTAAACACATGAAGTAAACATTTGAGGAAGAAGAACATGAGAAATTAGTGACTGAACAAGGTGAGATGTGAAGCTTTGTATGTACATAGGTATTTATACAGTTGTCACTTAGTTTACTGTTAGAATTGTCACTGCAGTAAAGTCACTGATTCTTTAATCTTCTTTTTAGAGCCTATCCTATGTCGTAGAAATAATTTGCAAAAAAATATTTAACTAGACAGTTTCATTGCATTGTAGATGATGACGTTAAATGTATTTGCAATGTATTAACGTAATGGTGTTGCTTCACATCTGAAAAGGGCTTTGTTGGAACAAATGAATGGCAGAGAAAGAGGATGAAAACACAGTATTTGTGTTGCAGTATGTACACGTGCTATATAATTCTACTTTACATACTTCACAACATTTGTCGCTTACTGATTTAGGATCGATTATCGGTGCTACAATGGCCGCCCTGTCTCTGCCATCTGCTTTTATACAACTTGATTGTCTTAAACTGATTTATATGGTTCATTTATACATCTTCTTGTTGATTATCAGGTGTTTTTTAATTTAAAACTGTTTTGTTTTTCATTGTTTCAGGTTTTCAGTTTTCAGATCAGTACACTCAGGCTGTATTCAACTACTGTATTAAGTAGCTAACTAGGCATCATACTAAAAACTGTACTTATTTTTATTCTTGATTAATTTTAGTTTAATAAGCGTTTATTTGATACGTCTCTTTTGCATGGTCTTTTTTTGTCTTCCGTCTTTTAACATTAACAGTATGGGAAGCAGGTCTAATGTTTTCAGTAGATGGCTGAATGGAAATTAATAGACATGTAATATATAGTTCATTTTGTCCACATGCCCCTCCCAGTTAAGTTGCTTTGTGAAGACTCAAACATTGCAGTCGATCTAGAAAATTGAAGGCATTCTTGTATTTGACTGCTCAAAGATTTGTCAAATATGTATATTAAGCTATTGTTGGAGAGACTATTTAAAGATCTATTTTTTAGAAAATAATGTAAATGTAATATTATTTTTGGCAACTCTGTTCATAAAATTTATATTTGAAACATGAAGTTTTTTTTGTTTGTAAACCAAAACTTCTTGTGCTTTTATAATAGCAAAAAACAAAAAACAAACAAAAAAAACAAAACAAGTTAATGAGTCATACATTACAAAAATCACAAAGATATAGTTTATGTAATAAAGTCAACTTTTACTGCTATTGTATTTGTTGTGATAGAAATGCACTTCATCTTTTCAGAATGTTCTGTGCTAACAAAAGGATATCATATTGCATATGGATAGATAAAACACAAATAACCTATTGTTCACTTTGTAAAGTGATGCATCTATAACTTAATATAACAAGAATAGCTGTGGTCATAAGGTGGGCTGCTGGTTGGTTTCAGTACCAAGGACAGCAGCTCTCAGCAAAGCTCTTCTTTCCTCCTCCTGATGCCTGCAAGATTTTTCTTCTTTCCAGGATAGGAAATTAGTCAGTGAACACAGTACCCCCTGCTGGATGCTTCAATATTTGCAGAGAAGACGTCATAAAGAAGGCAGGATAGTGGTGCAATGGTTTGCACTACTGCTTAATGGCAAGAAGACCTCGGGTTCAAATCCAGGCTGGGACCTTTCCGTGTGGAGTTTGTATGTTCTCTCCGCTTACTCCAGCTCCCTCCCACAATCCAAAAAAACATGCATGTGTTGGGTATACTGGTGATTCTAAATGGGCCATAGGTGTGAATGGTTGTCTGTCTCCGTGTGACAGACAGACAACCTGTCCAGGGTGTACCCTGCTTCTGGATCTATGACAGCTAGGATAAGCTCCTGCAATAAAGAATTGGACACAACTTATTTTTCTTAGTTGAAGAATAAAAACGAGGACTAACTAGAAATACTTTTAAATGTCAGTTTGTACACAGAATAAATGACCACAAATAATAAGCAGAACGAAAACTTCTGTTTTTCCTTGTCGTATTACTAAATAGGTTAGTACACGTATAAAGCATTCAACAAACAAGAACCACAGAAAAGTAGATATTCACATTTTCATCTTTAATATTGGTCAGTTAGGTACAGGAAAGTCCTTTTGTCATATCCCATAGCTCATCGCAGGAGACTCATCTATAAAGACAAATATAGAGCCAGACCCAGATAAAATATGACCAATTCATACAAAAAAATTGAAAATAAACTGTGATTGACTGACCTTAATGTGAAGTTGTTGTTTTCACATATGAGGCTTTTTAAATATAGATGACAAAAATAAAAATCATGCACTCCCAAGTGGTTAAAATACTGAAAACCATTAGAAAATCTGTCCACTTGAGTCTGGTAGCTTGAAATTTATCTTTATGTGACAAGTCTCTGTGTAATTAACTCTGCTTGGACCACGATACCCAGCAACATTTTGAGGCAAGGCTGATGGGCAACGAGTTATAATCAGGATTGATTTGAAAGAGAATGGTGGAAAAACACACAATGTAACTGCCTACCACCATCCTTAGAAAGATTAACACATAAAAAAATTAAAAAAATACCTTGTTTCAACTGCCTCAAAAGTGACCCAAGTATCACTGTCTTAAATTAAGGGTGTTCGCACAACAACACATGGGAAGTCAGCATGCACACAGTAACACACATACAATATGAATGTCTTTATAGAATATGTATCTGTCATCACAGCTTGGTAAAATTACACTTATACACAACAAATGCACAATAACACCTGGAACCATAATACCAGCCAGTGGAAAAAAGGCCCAAATACGTCTGAGTTGCCTTTGTCCAGTCAGAAAAACCTCCCCTGGTAGGTTGTGGTGGTGGTATCATCCAATAACAATAGCCTATAGATAAAGATTTATGATTCTCAAACAACTCGTAAACACACACACATACAATCGTACACACGTACATTTTCTCTCAGACTTATTACATGTTACTAACATCGTGAGAATTGTAAATCTCTGTTAATTCGGTGATTGAATGAATGACTGAACGTGAGATAGTTTTAACTACCTATGCGGCTACGTCGAGAGCAGTAAACCTTACAGAAGTACAAAACACTCCATAACATCCTCAGTTGGCAATTCTGTTGACATAGTTACATTAGGCTATATGTAATCATTGCTTGGCAGCATATAAAAATAAAAGAAGTTGCTCTGGTGCATATTCATAATCATCTGCATTTGAGTTAAATAGTCTCTTTGCAAACAGAGGGAACTGTTTTCGGCACATTTCTTTTTTTTTTTTTTTTTAAGTTAAATGAGGCTGGCTCAGTTATTATATATTTGATTAGTATAAGGGTGTCACCATATCTATAAACTATTATACTACCAGTAGCAGCTTCTTATTTTTGTAGTTTGTAGGCTAGCTTTTAGCAAGCCAGGTTAATGCATATTTGGAATCTCTTGTTAAGAAAAAAAAGAAAAACCTCCAAAAACTTCATACACTTTCAAGGAATTAAAAACCAACCGTCAAAAATAATTTTAACAACTGGTTTTGTTGTTGTTTTTTTTAATTCGTTTTTTTTTCAATACCATATGAGACTCCCAGACCAGAAATTATAATTTTGGATTCTTCTTTTACATGACTGCTGTCTGATAACCAGTTAACAATGTATGCATTTATTTGTATTTTAACAACAGGTTCATTTTACCTATACCACCACAGAATCTAAACTAACACGACAACCAAGGGCCAATTTTCTATAAGTAAACAGTTAAAATAGGGATGAAGGATAGGTTGTACTCGGTGGGGTTTGACTAAAAGGCATCATATCAGGAGTGTGATCACCAATCTGTGAACTCCAGCACTGTTTAGAGACCTGCTGCTAGGCTGATTAGGCTTTAGTACCTTGTGTGTTCAAAGTTCAAAGGAAAGTGAAACTGCAGACTAGGAGTTGGTTCTACTTTTTCAGTGTTTTACTCTGCTTGTTGAATGATTCTACTAAAGTGAAGACTACTCAGTGTGTTTTTACCTTTTGGTCAGCCTGGTTTTAGTACTTACACTCTCTTATCAAACTGATTTTTAGGTTGATGTGGGTGTAAGGGATGCTCTGCTACAACCTGATATTGTCATAATAATTTTAAACTGCCCTTAATATCTCATGACCAGCTTAACACATCTCAATAGACATCTCTCTCACAATGACACATGATCAAGAATAAAACATTTTAATTCAATTTCAGCTGCAACCATTTCAGAGGTAACCATCCCTGCATCTGTTCTGTATTACCAGAGTCTCTAATCAAGTATCAATATCAGGTAATTGCAGAGAAAAATAGCAAAAAGTGGAACCTGTGAAATGGCTACATCTGTAATTTGTAAATGTTGGCAGAAATCCACAGAAATGCCAAGATCCACTTTTAGCACAGTGTAGCAGACCTTAGAAATGCACGATTTCATCCAGGGCTGTGACAGCTCTGCTTCTATGGCCAAAGTCCTAGGAAAGATACAGTATCAGGGCAAGAAAGGGAAGGAGTATGGGCAAGAGGAAGAGAGACATAACGAAAGAAGCTGGAATGAGGTCCTGTCCTCCTGTAGATAAGAGCAGGCCTCACAGCCTCTGGGTAAAGTTTTCGGGAAATACTCCTTTAGTGGTGTTTTCTTGGTTTTGCTGCCAGTCATCCTGCTTTATTCCCATCAGCCAGCCCTCATCCTAAACACAGAAACACGCAAATAATCAGATAATAGTGTCAGTGCTTCTGTGACACAAAAGCACATAAGTAAGTTTTTGAACATACCTGTTCTTCAGGGTTGTCAAAAGGGATTACTAGCACCACATCACCAGCCTTCATCTCCAGTTCATCTGTGTCATTGGCAGCATAATCGTGCATCACCTGGACCTATTGAATATAAATGCTAACATGAGTTCTCCATATGTATAAAATACATTTGGTACTATTAATGTTTTTCTAAGGTTTAAGGTTTTTCTTTTTGGTCTCCTGTTTTACCTTGAACATAAAGCCAGGAGGCATATCTGCAGATTCTGATGCTACTTCTGTTGATTCTGTTGGTACTGCAGGTGTCTAGACAGAATAATATGCTGAATTTATTACACAGCAACAGTTCAGCATTTAAATACACGTAAATGCCCATTAAGTCTTATGTTCTTAAAACTTAAAAAGAATGAGACGGGAGAATTTCGTATAACTACATAGCTACTTTTGGCTGCTCCCTTATTCACAAGGGGTCGCCACAGTGGGTAGCTCCACATGTTTGATTTGACAGAATTTTTTCAACCACACGCAACCCAAAAGGGATTTGTGTCTCCTCCTAGGACTGGACTGGGGATTTTTCACTTGTTAGGCAAAGGTGTAAACCACTACAATATGAAGCCACTTCGTATAACTACCTGTGTTTTGAAGATAGAGAAATTACTTTTCTAAAGAAATTTCTTCATAAAAATATTTTATTTAATTTGGACTTAATAACCTGATATGATACATTATTTTGTGGTTAATGAGATGGAAGGATGTATGAGGATACTTCTTCTTTATGGCATAGTTGATTCTTTAGTAGACAAAGTACATCTAGTTATCTAAAACAAAACAATGCCAAGTGTGAGTGATGCAATGTGCATTCTTTGCCATAGAGGCTCATCTGCCTCCATCTCACCCTATCCCTAGCATCCTCTTCTGTCACTTCAACCATCTGCATGTCCTCCTTCACTACTTCCATGAATCTTCTCTGTGGTCTTCCTCTTTTCCTCTTCCCTGGTAGCTCCATCTTCAACATCTTTTGTCCAACATATGCACTCTCTCCTCTGTACATGTCCAAACCATCTCACCCTTGCCTCTTTTTCTCAAATCTGCTCCATCTGAGCTGTCCCTTTGATATACTCATTTCTAATCCTGTCCCTCCTGGTCACTCCTAACAAAAATCTTAATGCCTTTAGCTCTGCCGCCTCCAGCTCTGCCTCCTATCATTTTGTTAGTGCCACCGTCTCCACACCATAATAAATATAGTAAATATAAAATCCTGAAAGTAAAGCTCTTTTCTTCTTTTTTTAAATGCAGTTAAGAGAAAATTGTAGGAGTCACTACATATTATAAAAGTTACTCTTGCACTCACCTCCTCTTCCTCTTTTGCTGATTCTTCCACTGCTGGTGCAGCTGGTTCAGCTGGTTCAGCTGGTTCAGCTGCTGCAGCCGCTGCAGCCGCAGAGTCCCCCTGGTAGCAGAGAGAAAGAAAAATAACAATAGAGGTTAAAGAGTGAGACAAATAAAAGATTAAAGAAGAGGGCCAAAGAATGAAAGAAAGAACAGACAAAGACAAAGACAAAGACAAGCTGAAAAGCCTAAACAGCAAAGTCCTGGTTAATACAGGCATGCTGGATAGATGCAAGATTAAATACTACTGCACAGTTGCCATAAAGCTTCTGCACAGCACACTATGTATGTGGACTTGTGATTAGCAGTGACTGGGATTAAATGTGTGTATTGAGAAGCAGATGTCGCTACTCTTTTCTTTCCCTCAGCAATTTATTTCCAACTTGCCCTCTTCATCACATTTGATGCATCCATGCTTCAGGTCCAGATGCATCCTAAATCTTTCCATGTCAAGATTTCTCGATCTTTCATTTTTCATTCACACTTTATCTTGGCATTATCTTTTTCTCTCCAGTACCTCATGCTCAAACCTCTTTCTTAAGAGTCGATGCATCCACCATTTTCATCCAGATGCATCTCTCCATTTTTTTCTCTCCTTGGTTACCTGACCCTCTTCATTATCCAACACAGCAGCAGCTGGGGGGGCTTCCTCCTTAGCTGCGTCTGCTGGAGGCTCATCTGCAGGTGTTTCATTGTCTGTGGCAGGAACTTCTGCGACTGGTTGGCTTCCCTCATCACCCCAGTCCTCCTGGGCTTCAGCCACGGGGTCATAATGAACCGGCTGGTCCCCATCATCCCCCCATCCCTCCTGAGCTGCAGCCAAAGGATCATAGCGAACTGGCTGGGTACCATCATCCCCCCAGCCCTCTGTGGCAGCTGCGATGGGGTCATAGTGGACAGGCTGCGAACCATCATCCCCCCAGGCCTCTGTAGCAGCAGCCACAGGGTCATTGTGTTGTTTGGTCTCTTCTTCCTGGGCACCACTGTCCTCAGGCTGAAGAGCAAGGGTCAGGTTTCAAGGAATCAGAGGGCATAAGAGATATTTGACCTTATGGGTATTCTAAGGGCTTCATAAATCAAATGGGATCAAGGAGAATTTAAAAAAGAGAAAGCTAGGGGTGTTGTATGACCAGTTTATGCAAACAACATAGGATCAAGGATAAAAGTAAAGTATTTTTGATGTAGAAGGGGTTTTGATTTTTTTTTTAAGTGGAACTAAATGGGTTTATAAGAGGTGCATTTATCAGAGTATCAAGGAAAGGATGGGGATCAAAAATTTTTAAACACTAAAAGGTCATACAAGTGATTTTGAATGTTTTAGTCCTTAACGTAACAAGTATTTTTAATAAAACTTATACTGACCATATTCATTTAGCCAAAATACATCCCTGTTTCCAAAAGAAGATATTTTTTCACCTCTTCTTCATACAACACTCTGCAGGCATTTGGAAACTCAGGGGACCAATTGCTGTATTTTGCAAAGAAAAATGTTTCTATTCTTGCCTGATAAAGGATTTCAGCTGCTCAACAGGTAAGAAAGTTTACCAACTGGACTCAAGTTGTTCGTGACACTGTCTGCATGGCAGCACATGTTTCTCTAAAACCTGCACATATCATCCAGCATTAATGGAGTCTTCAAAGATATGCAAGTTACCGGTGTACCAACCTTAATGCACCTCTTTTGAACTGTCTGTTGATAACTAGTCAGCTGGTGCATCTCATGGAAGTCATGGACATGGCGTGACACATGGCTTCCAAAAAGAATTATACATCAGACCACAGAACAGTTTTTTATTTCGCCTCCGTCTTAAATATGTTCAGGCGCAGAGAAGGTGGCGGGGTTTCTGGATCTTGTTTATGAGTTGTTTTTAACACTGACAATGGTTTTCAGAAGTGTTCTTGCACCCATGCAGAGCAGCCTGAGAGCCTAAAATCATGGCCATTCTGTATTGATTTTCAGCCTTCTCCCCATGTATATGGAGATATTTCCAAATTCTCAGAATCTTTAAATTACATAATGTACCACAGATTATGAAAACCACATTTTCCCCTATTTTTTTTTTATATCAAAAAGATTATTCTTAAATTCTTTGCCCATCTCTACTTCTAAAAATAGTCTCTGGGTTGTTTTTTTTAATACCAAATCATGCTACTGACCTGTCACAAATGTATTTAAATAGTTGTGGAATGTTTCATTTAAATGATTTGCAAATGATTGTATTCTGTTTTTATTTATATTTTACACTGACTTAAAAATGTTTTGGAAACAGGGTTGTAATTAACATTAATAAAGGGGCTAAAACTCTTGCAAAATGAGAATGTTTTTTACGGGATTTGAACATAGATGACTATTATTCTAATTAAAATAATCAACAATGTTTAAGTATAAAATAAAGGAATTTACAATAAATGAGCAGAAAGAGGACCATGGGAGATCAGAAGATGTCAGTACTCATAAGCATCACCATCATAATTATCATAAAACCTATGAAGGCTGATGTGGAAGTATCAACCTTTACAGAAAAGGTTCAGATTAAATCAAAAGACAGATGAAGGTAAGGAAGGGTGGCAGTAGAAGGCAGAAACATAAAAACTGTCAGCTTTTTTTTTCCATCAGAAGATAGATGTTGGATCTTCTGTGTGTAGTTAGCAAGCATGGTTTCTAATCCCACGGCTATGTTCAGATGGAGAAAGAGAAAGGAAGCTTTGTAAGAGCAGACGTGTCATTCCTTTCTGAGCCATCACTGCTTTGCCTCAACCTCGAAAATAGCAAAACTCCATGATTGTTGAGACACATCTCTCTTACAGCGAGAGGGATGAACAAAAATGTTAGCTAATGGTCAGAAGGTCAAGCTACAAAAAAGGCTTTGTGAAGTTGCCCATTGGCTCTTTGTTAGTTTACCAGACTCGTTTGTATAACACAATCCACAGCAAGCATGAGCAACTTCACTCGACTTTGAGAACACAAACGATCCCTGTGTGTCACATGAACCATGAAAATAACATGTAAAGGCTACATGTTCTGTCAGTTTAACATGTGAACATACAGGTACAGCATGTGAGGGGAAACAGAAAGAAAGTAGGTGAATTCAGTTACAAATTATTTCACACCACAGGGAATTTTTGTTTATTTATTTATTTATTTTACATTTACACTCAAATTTACTATATACAACTGGGTAAATTGACTGATTGTGTTTTGCAATCAATGATTTAGCTCTATATTATACTGTATATCAATAATATTGTGTAGATTCTGCATATGTACTGCAGAAAGCCAAAGAAATAGTGACTTTAATAGGTGATTAATAGGTGAATATGTAACAGTGTGAAATGTCAGTTTGGAACTGAATTGACTCAAACTCATTCCCAAGCTCCATTTGTGCTGTATAACAATATCTTCAGTGTTTATCACATCAAGCACTGCAGACACAAAGACAATGCACAAATTTGGGACAGACAAATGAAGGAGATCAACATATTGAAAAGCTTGCTAAACAAAAAAAAGCCATAATAGAAAAGGTATAATAGGAGCATGGCTTTTATAATGGTTACATATGTAAGGACTGTTAATAAACTGACAGTTACTATGAATACAAATTTTAAAAAAAATTCAAATAAGTGTTGACGGAGATGATGAGCATAACAGTAACTTATATTTTGCTAACTGGACATTTTTAGCATGACAATGATTAGGCTTACCCATGAGTCCCAGTTCGCAGGCTGTGGAAAACAAAGGAAGCAACGGAATAAGAAGAGCAGAATTCTTTACAATGTGGTTGCTTTTGCCCACTACATTCAGTAAGACATGTCCCATGCTCCAAGCCTACAAGCCCACAGCACTAGATCTCCAGCAGGACAACAGTACAAGCACTACTTGGTGAAGTATTAAGTGTCAATGTCTGAAGAGTTAGATTCTGTTAAATGGTTATTATGCATGTCGGTCGCCTGCACAGTTTGAGTGCAGGATATGAAAATGGCAAAAAAAAAAAAAAAAAAAAAAAGGAAAAGA